>JAAEAF010002747.1:65912-160817 GCA_011037195.1 Triatoma infestans | reverse complement strand
CAACAAGTGTTATTTCGGTCTCAATATGCATATGAGAAGCAAGATGCTGGACAGGGCAACCAAGCTAAGAATTTATAAAACTCTTATTCGCCCTGTCCTGATATATGCCTCCGAAACGTGGACCATCACAAAAACAGATGAACAGCGCCTGTTAATTTTCGAAAGGAAAATACTGCGAAAAATCTTCGGCCCAATACGTGAGAACACGACTTGGCGTCGTAGAACAAACAGGGAGCTGTATGCTCTGATGAAGGAGCCGAATATTGTATCCTGGATAAAGCTGAACAGGCTCAGATGGGCTGGACACGTTGCGAGATTGGGGCAGGAAGAAATTCCATACAAGCTATTACAGGAAGCCCCTGACCGCAAGAGGAGGATTGGGAGACCGAAACTGAGGTGGCTGGATAGCGTGACGCAGGATGCCAGGCAGCTACTGCGTACTAGGAACTGGATGGCGGCTGCAAGAGAGAGGGACGACTGGCGGAATAAGATCGAGGAGGCCAAGACCCAACTAACTGGGTTGTAGTGCCAATGATGATGATGATGAATGGTAAGCAACGTATGCCAAAAACAAATAAATTAAAAGAGAATATTATATTCAAACTTTTGGACAATCAAAATAAACAAAAACATAGAAGCATATATCTAAATAATTTTACTCTGCGGCCAAAAATTCTTAGAACGATCCGAATCATTATAGATTCGTGGATCCGAAGAACGAAGAATCAAACATTAGTTACTCCCTATCTAGGCCAGGGATGGCAATTCATATATATAGTATATATAGGCGAGCTAGCCCTAAAGGCTAAAGGGAAGAGTATTACCACAGTTATCGACACCAGTCCACCAAATATCACTCTACATACTATCTAATACTTAGCCAGTCTGTCTCTCTCTTAATTATTCTCTACTAATTTATTCTCTAATATCATTCAACAAGTGTAAAGTCCTTACAGTTTGTGTTTGTCTTCATTATATAACTGTTCAACACATCTAACCAGTTTATTTCTTCTTAACATTCCTAAATTATCTCCAATTCTCTCCTTCTCATATCTACCACCTATACTCACAAAACTTTCTCTTATTTCAAATTTACTTACTTATAATTAATAATTTTTCTTCAACGTTATAATATGATAAAGGGAATCTAAATGAAACGACTTTTTTTGAAAGTAGCCTGAATTTTCGATTCCCCAATACGACCCCTAAATCAAGTTTCTTAAAAAAAAAAAAGTTCCAAACAAAAGTGATAGGCTGTGCCAAATTTAGTGAAACCTCGTTGGTGTCTTTATTGGAGAAAAAAGTAGAAAACAGAAACAACTGTTCAGTAAAGTCGTACTTCAACTGATTTCCTTCAAACGATGAATTTTGGTAACATATTTAATTCTAATTAATATTCTATAAATAGAATTGCATAATAAACTAAAATAATACTTTAAGGAGAACATAACCTCATCCCTACCTCAATTCAAATTCCATCGATCCATACAGTTAACATTCCATTTTATGTTCCCAATCTATCTATCAATCTAATACAGAAATTCCCACCATTTTCTTCTTGCCCGCCATATTTGTTATCCCGCTGCATCAAGGATAATCCTCGAAAGCGCATTTAAAGTGTAAGTTAGGGCTGGTATAAGAATTCAAATGAAGTTTTTAAAAAAATAAATAAATAAATAAAACCATCGTTGGTAGGAATGAATTTTTTGTGAAATAAAATTTATAAAAATCGCAAAAAATATTTTGTCAAGATCCCCTCCCCCCACCACCAAAAAAAAAGCTTCATTACAGAGGAATTTCAGTTAACTGATTTTGATCGAAACCTGCTATCAATCTAAACAAAATATTATGTCTTGGTTATTAACAAGAATGCCTTCAGAAACTATTCTGAAAAAGCATACAACAACCCTAACACTTAGATAACTAATGTATTTAAACAAACAGTTTATGCATTTAAATTCAATTCAGGAAATGGTAAAATAGCTGCTGTTATTTTACCCATTACAAAACAGAAAGATTTTTCATATATACAGTTTGTCATGGGAAATAACCAATCTATAAATCCATTCATATTGTGTATCATGTATAATCTCTATGTTCTAATCAAAAAAGACCTAATTATAATGCTTTCAATACTGTTCTCTCTAGAAATAAACACAATATTTTTGCTAAAACAATTCAAGCATTTAAGCTTTTATTGAATGAAATGTCAATAGCTTAACTGGATATGCAAATGAAATGTCTCTATTTACTTTAAAAGAATGATTAATGTATCGTTGAAAATAAAATACCATAAAAAAAATCAAAAAAAAAATCAGCCATTTCCACTTTTTACTTCCTCTTACTGAAAGAGGAAGTATTAACATTGTTTCAGATTTTCGAAATATGACAGGAATACATATTTTGAGGTCCCTAGAGTTCGAAAAAGTGTTATTTAGAAACAGATCACATTTCCACTCTCTCTTTCTCTCATTGTGTGCGCGCATGTGCGTGAATATAAGTACCATAACTCAATTTAACGGAAAACCGTATAAATGAATTTTTTCGTAAATAGCTCCAATGATAATCATTTTTTGGGGAGGGGAAGAGTTTTCCAGGAAAATTCATTTTAAGAACGTTATTATTAAGGGCAATTGATAATCCAAGTTTAAAGAATAATCGGTTAACCGAAAGGCCCCATTTTACTGAATGGATTTTCTACTTTTTTCAATTTTTCCGAATACGGTTCTTACGATTTCCTTTAAACTTGATATGGTATTTACTAAAACAAACAAAAATTTTTAAAAATATTTTTCCGGAAAATTCATTTTCACTTGAAACTTAAAAAAGAAAACTGGAAATATTTTACAAGAAAAATATTCGAGTTCCATGGGATAATCATCATCAGACGTCTAACCGAACAAAATTGGATACACAGGAATATGGAAATAATACATAATACAAAGGTATGTGGCATCGATAGGAAAGTGGGTGGCAAATCCATAAATTGGTTGAGTGCTCTGCTGATAAACAGATAACAGTAGATTATATTTGCACTGAAATATGCTAAGCTGGGTTCCGCCGAGGTCTGGTCGACTCTAATACTGTCGTTCCAATATGTAATTATTCAATAAGACATTAGTCAGCATGTGAATAATAATTAAATAAAAAATATAATAATAGCAACTGGTTTAGTTGTAAAAAAAATAAAGATTTCAAAAAAAAAAAAGCTTTCAGAAGTTGAATTAGGAATAAGTATTACCTGGCGAAGTCAAACAAAATGAAAATGCAGAAGAAAAACGGAGAACT
This sequence comes from Triatoma infestans, assembly GCA_011037195.1. Classification (NCBI taxonomy): domain Eukaryota; kingdom Metazoa; phylum Arthropoda; class Insecta; order Hemiptera; family Reduviidae; genus Triatoma; species Triatoma infestans. The sequence continues at coordinate 157,529 of JAAEAF010002747.1, read as the reverse complement.
TAAAACAATAAGACGATAGACAAATTTATACAGAAGAAGATGGATTGAAAAGCTGAGGTTCCGGGATTCAAAATCATACCTGGCAGTTATACCCCTAGATTTTCTCATTCTAGGGAATATTGGGTGTAGACTAGAATAAAGACAGGAGGGGAATGCCCAAGATTATGGGGCAATGGCCTACAATAACTATATGAATAGCTTGGAACTGGATAATTTTGAAGTTGGAAATTAGGAGATAGTGTGCGGCAATTAAGAAACTTAAATATTTGTGATGGTTTTAGATAGGAATGGAGAATCTGGTATTTTACCCGTCTTAGCATGCATATTTATTTTGGTTTTAACCGGTTTCGGATTTTCATCTATCGTTAGAGTAAATCTATCCATTTCGTGCAGAGAGTTCACTTCAAACGAATACACTGCGTTTGAAGTGAACTCTCTGCACGAAATGGATAGAATTATTCTGACGATGTATGAAAATCCGAAACCGGTCAGAAACAAAATAAATATGCATGCTACGACGGATAAAATACCAGATGTTATCCAGCATTGCGGATCCATCCACATATTCAAAAATGGAGAATCATCTGGCCTGAACTTAAGAATTCTTGAGAATTTTCCCAAGTTGTATGAATCGAAAGTGCACTCAGTACTTGAAAGATGTTCCCATCAAGAAGACGGACTAGTCGATAGAAGAAAGAAGCCTGCGATCCTGAAAAGTCAGCAGGAAGGAATTCTCTTACTTCAGGAGAACGGTCGAACACGTATTTCGCAAACAACGCTTCGAACTATAGAAAAAAGGCAGAAGATTATTTCCATATCCGCCTTGCAGACCGGATCTTACATCGTCAGATTTCTTCTTGTTTGGCCAAGGAGTCTTATGTGACGATAAGTTTCACTACCTACGAAGAATGAAGAAAATCACATTCATGCTCATACTTAAAGGCAAATAATTTTTTACCGCAGGGTTCAAAAAACAAAGCAGAGATGAGACAAGTGTATAGATGTATTAGATGTATGGGGGTATTAGATGTTATGTCAAAAATAGGTCAAATATGAGATTCATTTATTAACTGCATTGAAACTATTATTCACTTCACTTATTTAATGACTCCTATAAAACAAAAAGAAACACATAAAGTTGAATGCTAATCAAATTTATACCTAAAGAGCAGATGTTAAAGTCATAAAAAAAGCAAAGAATGAAATATCCGAGGGAAATCATGGCAGTGGAGTTGCTAAATGTTAAAGCTGTGGAAGAAATTAAAATGGCAAGGGAAGGATATATATTACAAATTAAGCTACAATAACCATACGATCATTTTTTCTTTTTCTTTTTTAGCTTGCGTTGCTATTTGACAACGATATACTAATTATTATAAAAATGTAAAAGTTATAAGAATTATTATTATGTTATTGATATAATACAAATCAGAACATTGCTTGTAGAAAGTGTGTTCTTTGCAATTTCGGTCGCCAACTATTCCAGTAAGCGGGGAATACTCATGATTGGAAAATTGAGTTTTCATCAGAAATACTTGTTTTTGAGGTCTCTTGAGCATCAAAGATTGGTATTTGTATTTTGCGGTCAGCATAACTCGAAAACGGAAATATGCAGGAAGTTCTTGACATTTCATTTAGAAGTTATTAGACAGGATCTGACATTAAGGTTTTTTCCCGGTCAAAATTGGTCAGCCGGAAGTATCACATTACTGAATAGACAATAAAACTTCCCTAGAAAATGAACAGAGTTTCTACGATTAATTACTAGAGCGCTGCACTTTGTGGCAAAATTCCAACGACACTATTTATTTGTTCTTGAATACTATATATATATTGATTAAAGCAGTTTTTCAAAATGGCATTTTAATGGAATGTGTTAGAGACCAATCAATCGATGCCCTAAAAATCAATTTTTCCACAAGAAAATATTTGAAAATAAAGTGGAAGACCTACATACAAACTGTACGAAGTCAATCAAATAGGTTCTAAAAGTTTCATGAAAATTACAAAAACCAATAGTATGGCATGTCAGGCAAAAATAACATTTCAAATAATTTAATTTTTTTTGGCAACACTTTTATACAGGATTATACAAAATAATCATTCAATCTTTTAAAATACTCGAATTCTTTAATGTTCCAAAAGGATTTATTCATATTGTAACGTTTTTCCCTCTAACTAGCTACTGCAACTATTTATAAGTGTGTTCGTATAGATAAAATACTCTAAACTTCAATAAAGAAAACACCAATTTATTGTTATACACAATAAATTACAAAATACAACACTTAATAATAATTAATTCACAGTTTAAACCACAAAAGTTCACTTTGTTAACTTTTAATACACTTTCCAGAAACGTACACTTCGTTTGTAACTAGAAAACTCTCCCAACTCTCTGCGGTCCCACTATTTATACCGGTGGAGAATCTTCTAGAACTTCCTCGATTCTTCTACAAAGAACTAGAGCGCGTCGCCAGCGCTTCCTAGCAGCCACTAAGAGAACTTGAGGTTCCTACTTCTCCTAGATGGCTCCTAGACGGCTGCGTTACAATATTAATAATAACATAATCACAATGAGTGATTGATTCTATTATGAAATAGAATTGTCTATTTTTAAATACGGTTGAATTAACTTTAAAAGAAAATTGTATAATATTGATTTCAATATAATAATTAATTAAACGACCTCTTGCGTTGGTCTAGTGGCTAGTGCACTCGCTTTTGGTATGAGAATGGATTCGATTCCCGTGAGAGCAAAGTCGGTGTTGACCCAGCATCTTGAGAAAAAAATGGGAAGCTACAGTTGGTAGCGCACCTAGGTAGCGAAGGTCAAAACAAAACGACGCGGAAATTGTGGTGTGCTTACCACAAATCCCCCATTATTTTCTTGCTGTCTGGCAAGCCTTGGTCCTTTATACTGCTGTTGCGCGATAGATTTAAATTAATTAAATAACTCTGGGATTTAAATTAATTATGTTCTGGGAAACTCTGTTCTGATAACAATTTTTCAACGAATTTCTTTTCTACCAGAGATTATTAAATTATCTATTAAATATTTTACACTCTCTTTTTACTATAAAAAGGAAAGGTCGATAATAAACAATTTTCCAAGAATACACTTTGGATGAACGCGTTGGAAAATTATGTTCAAGAGAAATAAGAAAGAAAAAAAAACAATTTAGATCTTCTACCACTTTGTCTTGTTTGATTCGATTTTCCACCTTATTACTTTACTTATTTTGTCAACTATGTATTTCACATAATAATCTTCATGTATTTTATTTACTATTTCTTTTAACCACTTCCTAATCTTCATTTTCAAGACTTGTATCTAATTCGGTCAGTAATTAATCAATTGGGCGCCTCCCCCACTTTTTTTTTATTAATTAATGAATTCCTTTTTGATTTTATTTTTATTATCTCTGCCTGCTGGTAAGAGAAAGTATAACAATAAATTGGTGTTTTCTTTATTGAACTTAAGAGTATTTTATCTATACGAACCCACTTATGGTTCGTTTAAAACTGTAGTAGCTAGTTTAGAGGGAAAAACGTTACAGTACTTTTGGAAGAGGGGTGAGGTTAGGTTTTCCTCTCAAGTGCTACTTCAGTTTACTGTATAATTCTGTCATCTAAATAGTATTAATTAGAATTAAATATGTTGTTGAAATTCCGAGTTTCAAAAAACCGGAAATGCTTTTTTACTGAAATGTATTTTTCAGTTTTCTGGTATTTTCTCGAAAACGCTCCAACTATTTTTCTTTAAAGTAGGAATGTGTACTATACATATAAAAAGCTACAACTTTCATTTAAATATGTTATTTATTATGATAAATAATGTCATTTCAGGGGTTATCCCCTGATAATGATTGTGAGGGATGGGGTTATGTTTTTCTCTAAAGTGCTATCATAGTTGATTATACAATTCTACCATCCAAACGAAATTAATTAGAAATAAATAGATGGCCAAAATTACGAGTTTCCAGAAAATTAGTAAACCGCAAGTGCGCTTTTACTGAACAGTCTTTTCAGTTTTCAACAAACTCTGACGAATTTCATTAAATGTGGTACACGAACTATAAAATTTGTCAATTTCAATTTTGAAAATTGGAGTAAGAGAAAGTTGTGTGAGTGCTTCACACCAGATTTTTTTTTTTCTGCTATTCAGTGATTTCTTCATTAATATCTCTAGAATGAGTAAAAGTACATTAAATAGTATTGTTGGAGGATAGTACTACAACAAGTAATAGTAAAATACAATTTATATTGTTTTATTGTAAAGATAGATATAGAATACACAAAATGAATAGTACATACATATATTGAGCTCGAGCGTATTTTTACCGTGAGTACCTAGGTTAACCTGCTCATGTGTCTAAGCTTAAGAAAGGCGGCAAGCCTAGAAACAGTTTTGCCATGCCGCCACAGTATCAAGATTTAGTCTACTAGTTCTGTTTTTTTATCTTTTTTTTTTTTTTTTTTTGAGATTTGTTGGTTTAAAATAATAAATAATTTGTTGGTTTAAATTGCAAATTAACAAAATAATGCATTTATTAAATTGTATAATTACAATAATTATATGGTAAAAAGTTTTATCATAAACGTTAATGGAGATTACTCTCCACTAAAATTAGAACAAATTTACAAAAATTTTATTACAGGAAGTTAGTTTAGTTACGAGGAGAAATAAATTTTATGTTACATAAATAAATATTTATTTTTATAAAATTTAGTAAAGTTTATCTATCTGTTACGTAGTAAAATATTATCTTTTGATTAAATAAATAAGAATTTTACTAATTAATCACTGAATTATTATTAAATTTACCTTTTGAATGTAAAGTTTTATTTGGTTGCTCCGGATTGTACATTTTCTTTCTATTTTAAATATTAAATTTGCAATTAGGATTCCGTTTTATCTATTGAAAGCCAGCAGTGGTTAGCTAATTTAACTTTTTTTTTTTTCTCAACCTTGACGACCTAATAGGTCAAATGGTGGAACCCAAAATCCCTTCATTCCAACAACTCCTATTACTCCAATCACCTTCACGGAGCCTCCGTGCCGCCATTCCTTCCTGGACGTCCTCCATCCACCTCTTGTTGGGCCTCGCTTCCTTCGTCCACTTGGTTCTTGTATTCTAACATTTTCCTCGCCCATCGCTCATTACCCATTCTCTTTACATGACCGTACCAGACAGAGCAACCTTCTTGTTCCGATTGAAAAAATAGATTTTTTTCCTGCTTGTACGCGATCCCTTATTTGGACATTCGGAATTCGCTGCAAATGCGAAACACCGCAACTTTTCCTCCAAAAATCCATTTCCAGGGCTAAGAGCTTCGGAGCCAATTTCCTTTTTTATTGTCCATGTTTCAGAAGCATAAAGGGTTGTACCCAAAAAGAAAGAGTTATAAATCTTTCTTTTAGTAGACAGGCTAAGATTTTTATTCCATAGCACAGAGTTCAATGTGCCTAGTACCTTTCTTCCTTGATTAATTCTCAACTGGATGTTCTTGTCAGAAGAACCTTCTTGAGAAATTAGTACCCCGAGATACTTACACTTTGAACTGCGCACTAAATTTCAGTCCTCTGGAAGGACGTCCACCTCATTGTTGAAGGCCATGTATTTTGTTGACTTCTAGATCCCTAGCGAAATAAGTTTCGCCCAATTTACGCATCATGTAACTGAGATCCACTGGTTCTGATTCGATCAAAATTTGGTCATCCGTGAACTGTAGGTTGTACAGGCAACTATCTTCATTTATTTTTATTCCCATTCCATGGCACTTCCTCTTCCAGTCTCTTAATGCCTGTTCAGTGAAGATATTAAAAATGAGAGGAGAAAGGCAACACCATTGTTTCAGACCTTTTGTAATGGGGAAAGCTAAGGAAATATCGGTTCCCAACTTTATTTGTGCCTTCGCTCCATTATATAGACTCTTAATAGCGCTTATTAGTTCTTTACTTATGCAACTAAATTCAGAGCCTCCAAAGTTTCTTTAGCGGACCGTGTCATAAGCTTTTTCGAGGTCCACAAAAGCCAAAATACACCTCTTGATCATGGGCTAACCTCCTTTCTAGCAATTAAGACAATAAACAGATATGATCGGTACAAGCTCTCCCAACTCTGAAACCTGCTTGATCTTCAGAAAACTTACCTTTGTATTATTCTTCCTCAGTTCTTGCTATTAAAACTCGATCATAAAGGCGGCTTAAACTGCTTGTCACTGTGATTCCTCGGTAATTACGACAATCTTTTTTAACGCATTTCTTATGTATCGGCAAAATATGTCCTACAAGAAGCCAGTCCGTTGGAATTCTGCCTTTTTTTAAGCACTCAGTAAACAAATCCGCTATTACCCTTTTCACTTTTGTGGGAGCAGACTTTATCAGTTCATTGGGGATATTCCCTGGCCCTGGCGATTTCTTGTTTTCAAGAAGTTCCCTTTAGGGCTTCTTCTAATTTCTCAAGGGTGAACGGTGCAGCTGTTTGATTAACTGTTTGACAGTGGGTAAGGTCTACTTTTAAATTTAAAACTTTCCAATAATTGCGTAGTTTTCATTCATATTTTATGAGTTTTATCTTTCCACGTCTCTCTTTATCATCGTTTGTAAGTTTATATATATATAGTACTTTCTTCATCTAAGCATGTAAATCTGTCAGCATTTCAACTTTCTCCAATGATTAACCTAGGTTTTCGAAGAACGATTAAACTGTAAAATGATAGGTTGTATAGTATATTATATTCAGATTTAGTCCTTTTAATTAGAAACTTTTGAATTTAGGTTCTTTTTGCTTTATAAGACACGCTATTGCTTAAATTTGAAATATGGCTGATATCAATTTTAATTATCTTTTATTTTTATTTCTACAATGTAATATTTTCAAAATATTCATATTAAGCTGCCCTTTTTAAACAAATATTTTTTATATGTGATGTTTCATTATCCAAAATATTTAAAAATGAATGAAGATTTAGTCAAAAAAAAAAAAAATTATCTATATCAGGAGTGAGAAATTGAGAAGAGAAAATCAGGAAGATGGTAAGTTTTGTGGATATACTTTTGTTGCTAGATTTCTCTTTTCTTTTTTCCTGGCTTAAATTGTCTTGTCATGGATTCATTAATTGGCCTTCTACTATTATTTACATAGACTTCCTCTTTTGATTTTTCACCTTGAATTACTTTCCTTGATTCTCCTGTTTCAGCGTTTGGATTTCCTCTCATTAATTTATTCACTCGGAGTAAAGTTCTTTCTGAATTCATTAAGAACTTTTCTAAACCTTTATCTTTTTTTTTTTGCTTAATTCATTTTTTTTGTTACTTAGTTGGGTACTTTGTTGTACTTCCTAATTTTAAATTGTCTAATTAATGAATTTTGTCTTTAGAAATCTATAAATTAATCAAGTCCAATCCCCAACGAAATTGGGCAGCTTTAACTGGTCCATATCCTAGCAAGGCTCCACAGCAATCACAAAATCACTCTTCACTACCAGGGATGGTAGCGTTTATTACCATGGTGAGCGTTTATTACCCTCGGTGATCAGTGAAATCTCTCAGGCAATATTGAGGCCAGCTTCTGGACTAGACTGTTTGCCTCTATTTTCTGAGCCTACAGTTAACTTCGATTAACCTAACAAATGAGTACGGGAGGGATGTTATTTATTACTCCCCATTAATAAAAATTAAAAAAAATATAGAGAGAGTGTGGGCCCACAGCAAAATATGTAGTTGTTGATAAAAGAGGATAAGAAAAAGCAAAGCGTAGGTGTAAAATGGATTCTTAGATTTAGGCTAATCAGTTTACTATCTTTTTATCAGTCTGCATTTTTATTTTCAAAAAATACCAGAAGAAGAGAAACTGATTTATTAGAAACTGTAAAACAAAAATAAGTTTATATGAGTTCAAAAAAAAAAAAAAATCTTATGTGAACATTCTGATGGATTATGTTTTTGGACATGATATGGAATTTTTTTATTTCTGTAGATGATTTAAGTCAAGTAACAAGTAACTTTTAATTTTCTTTTTCATGTTTCTGCGATGTAACAAATGTGTATGTTTAAAAATTCTTTCTCCACATCTGTACCACTATCTATATATTAAAGGCTTGATAAAGACAGGAAACTCTGTCGAAACGTTGGAATAATTGAATGTTTTCATTCTTGACCATCTTCCTAAGACAACCTATTCAAAATCTCCGCCCCAGGGGAGATCAAAATCCGCCTACCTTAACCCCTAGAAGATTGAAAGGAGAAATTAGGGGAAGTTTTCCACAAGTATAAAATATGGGTTGAATGTACACTAAAAAACATTCAATCTTTTTATTACCCTTTCGATTTGGGAATCAAATTATCATTAAATGTCAAATGGCATCACTTCCATTGCTTCACTGTTAAGAACATCTAATGGTTGGGTTTTCATTGGAATGAGCGTTTATTTGAAGCACATTGAAATGGCACGTTAGAGGAAAGTTCGTAGCAAACATCATCACTCCTAAAGAACGCGCTCCTCTCAGTCAATTTTCTGGGAACGATGTTTTCAAAAGAAAGAAAAAAAAAAAAAACGGCAGATCTACTTGAGTATAGTAAGTTTAAAGAAAGTATTTGTAACTGTTGAATTACCTTACGATTTATGGATTTAGTTGTGGAGTTTGTGCCCCGGCTACCTATTTACAAAATACCTAATTTATAATATAATAAGAAAATATATTTTGGAATCAAATGATGTGAAAACTTGTATATTTCCAGGGCAAATTGAATTCTCAACAAGTAAACAGGGGAAAAAAAACGAAGGAGAGTATTTTGCTACACAATATAAGAAAGCACCTGAGAAAGAATTTCTTCAGATTCAAACCAACATTTTGTTGGACAAAATACAATAAAATACAATCTCTACCAACAATAAAAATCTATAGTTGTTTACTAATTCAAGGGAAAGGTTGGGAATATATACAGATTTTATTGATATCTAACTTTCTGTATATGTAGTAAGCACCTGTGTATGTAGTCAATATAAAATAAAACACAGCTTTACTCTACAAGCTGGGTGGATAAAAGCTGATTAAGCCTTAAAATTTATATGATACCACTACCAATGGAAAAAAAAAAAAATGGTCAATAACTAAGTTATCCTTCCTCTAGCTGTAACTTCCCCTATCTTTCTTGGTTTATTACTTCCTTTTACTTCTTCCAGCTGTGAGTAGGCGAGAAAACTGTATTTACAAAACCAGTAGCTAAATATTTGGGAATGACGTTTGGAAGTAAGGTGAGCTTCGCCGAACATATTAGGCGATCAGCTGACAAGACTAAAAGTGATGCTCGAAACAAACTAGAATCACTAAATATTTGAATATAATAAAAATTAAAAAGAAAAAATTAGGTGGTAACAGCAACCATAGCCGCAAACATAACGGGAATGGATCTTTCAAAAAAAAGTCCAAAAAAATGGTTTCTACAAAATGGTGTGTATGTATGTATGTATGTGAAAAACAGCTAAAAAACGAAAAAGCGTAGAAAGTTGAAATTTGATATTCCGTTCAAGTATCATCATGGGATCTGACAGAATATTATACATCAAATTTCCTCAACCGGAAATACCACTTTACAAGTTGGTATTTTTACTTTTTTGCAATTTTCTCAAAAATGGCTCCAACGATTTTCTTTTAAACTTTTTTTTATTTTAGCATTAGCGTTTCGCTATACTGCCAGCGCTCACATCATTATATTATAGTATATTTCAAGTCTTTTCCAAACCATTTAGGAAGGAGATGTTCAGAGTATAAGGATTTTTATCTAAAAACTATCATTATAGGTCTTTTCCAGCGTTAATATTATAACCTAGCCGCATTTGTAGTTTTTAATGAATTCGTATTGTAAATTTAGAACTGCGAATATCTGAGAAAATATTATTTGATTATAGTGGAAAGGGGCGGGCAGAAATTTAAACAATTCATCAAATAATTTATTTCTTGGAATGGAAAATAATGGGCATAACATAGTAGTATATATGTGCCGGTTCCAGGAAAGAATTTTACTCCGTCACCCACCCACCCAGCACGTCTTCCATCACCCATCACTGATTCACCACCACCTCCTCTCCTATCGAGGAAAAGTATTAAAAATTATTTTTTTTTTTTTGCTGAGCTCAGCAAAAGCGATCTAACAACCTTCACCATCCAAGTCCATCATTTTCACCACTTAGCTATTGCGGTAACTTGGGAATATTAGTTTTCTTTAGATCCTTACACCTCACCCACATACTTCTCCATCATCTCTCTCACTTCTTTCCCTAAATATCCGTATATATAGATATATAGATATATCTATAGATATATATATATATATATAGATATAGATATATATTTATACATGGACTTAAATGGAGGCTCTGCCACAGGTAACCCAGGCCAGAATTCATTAACTTTTGCATTTGTATTTCGCCATTCGTACAAAAGTGCATTAACCTCTATGTGTGCACAATGTGCTTCCTGATTAAAATTTATTTATTTATTTATTTTTGACACTAAGTCTTAAAAACAACTTTTGTTTTGTTACAACTTAATGTCGTTAGATCTGCTACCTAACGCAATGTACGACGAAGTAGTTACTAATATCTTTTGTCGAACTAATTGTTTATACAATAAATTAAACAAAAATAATTAAAGAAAGGAGAAAACCTAGTGTTTAACCAGAGATTTAGTAGCTGATGTATCTCAATTTACGTACTAAATTCCGCATATTTTTAATCACTTTTCTAATCTAAAACGTACTCAATTTACACACATAATTCCGTCACTGCTTGCAAAGTAGAGATGTAAAGTTTTCGGTTAAAAATGTAAATAAAAGTCGAAAGTGCCTATCTTACAGATTGACATTTAAGAAATAAAAGTAAGAATAGCGGTCTATGCGTGTATATTAAAACTAGTAATTTAAATGGAACTTATATGTTATATAATTTTTAAACACTTCTTATTAGAGCAAAAGTAATTTCTTTAGAGATAGTTTGTGGAGTTTCTCAGTAATATCTTACATCTAGTTGATAGCTGACCAAACAGGAATAATGTAATTTTCAAAAAAATCGTCTGTCGAACTAATTGTTTGTACAATTATTAAACAAATTAGAGAAAGGAAAAATAAAAGAAGCTAAGAAGAACTAGTAGTCTTTTTATCTCATTTTACGTACAAAATTCCCGATATTTTTAAACACTTTTCTAATCTAAGAAACACTCAATTTAAGTACTTAATTCCTCCCCCAAAATAGTGATCAGTTTCCAATTTAACTGGTAAATGAATTATTCTATATTATTAAACATTTTTGTAATCTAATACGCATTCAATTTACATATATAATTCCCTTAGAGAATTTATTAAATTAATCGGATTTAGAGATCACCTAAATAGAAGTAACTTTTTTAGTGAATAACAGATTGAATTTTACTCCTAGAGTTGTGGATGTGCTATCACTAGCACATCCATGATTCATGTAATGACGAACGATTAGACAGTAGAGGATGTATTGTGTTAAATGTCTTGGGATTTTGGTCAGGTTAAAATGTAATATTTTGGGTAAAATCACTACTCGCAGCAAAGTTTGATTGGACTGCAATTAAATTTGTCGAATAACCAAGAAAAACACAGATATACAGAAGAATATAAACATATATTACACTAAAACATTTTATCGTATGGCAATTATTGTGGATTGCAATAACAGTTTCCTGGTAATTTCTAAGTTGAGTCTGCTTTCTTCAACCTTTCTAAACATATAACAACTTGTTCTACTGTCTTAAACAGGCTAAACTGCATATGATATGCACTAAAAACATGTTACTTTTTTTAATCGAAGAATACTGGAACAAGTTAAACCATTGTTCGCAAAGTATAGGGAAATAAGTTTCTAATCTTGGGAAATGATTGCATTATATCCAAATTCGAAATCTTCTGTTTGGAACTGTAGAAATTTCTACCAACAATAACTCTATGAGTTTAAAAACATCGTTAGAGCTGTTTAAAATTAAGTTATCGTATGGCAATTATTGTGGATTGCAAGTTTCCTAGTAATTTCCACGTTAAATCAGCTTTCCTCAACCTTTCTAAACATGTAACAACTCGTTCTACTGTCTTACATTGTTAAACAGGCTTATGATATTATGCACTAAATAATGCTACTTTTTAATCGAAGAATATTGGTACAAGTTAAACCAATGTTTGCAAAGTATAGAAAAATTAGTTTCTAATCTGGGGAAATGATTGCGTTATATCCAAATTCAAAATCTTCTCTTTGGAGCTGTGGACATGGATTCCAGCACTAACGTCCATCTGTTTAAAAAATCGTTAGAGCTGTTTAAAACAAAAACAATAAATAGTGCAAACATACAAGTGTCTGGCCCCAAAAACTTGTTGTAATTGGTACCGATTAGAAAGATAAATATATTTTGTAGTCATTTGGAAGAAATTTATCAAAATATTCCCAAAAAAGAAAAATCATGTTTAGTTCTGTTTAATGTTTTAACTTGTTTTTATTAGAGAGAAATTATAACACAGAAGTATTTTTGCAGCGTCAGATCATTACACACGCGCGCGCTAGCACTACATGCTATTAAGTGAATAAATTAAAAAAAAAAAAAATAAATGTTTCTCTATTTTTGCAATCCAAAAGAAAAAAAAGAAAAGAAATAATTACAACAATTAAAAGTAAAAATTGATCACCGTTTCCTCTATCATTTTTTCTCCCATAATACATAGATATGTACGGTTCTATTATAAATAACACAAAAATAATATTTTGTTTACTTACAAAATCTATCCCTTATACTACAATTTTATTTTTATTTTGTTAATAATATACATAATTTACACACACAATACAAATCTTTCTTTATATGACTACTGGCAGTATGTTTTAACTTATCTAATTTAATCTATTTTATAGTCAAAATCTAAAGCTAAATCTTGTATTTCTCTTACTGACCAGCAATTAGATATGTACAGTGTCTCCATATTTTCGATCTCTAGTATATTTCGGAGTTTATTTCTATGAGTAACTAGTTTAGGACCTACCAGAATTACTAGTTCTGGTAATTCTTCTAGCCGGTTGCACTCAGAAACTTTAACACGACCTTTTATTTCTTGGATCGTAATATCGTTAAACTTCTCCATCTCCTCTTGTGTAAAAGCGGTATCTTGCATATTTTCCACATGTCTGTGCAAAATTCCATCTTCTCTATTTTGGCAAACGAATTTCCTTTGTAAGTTGTTACACCATTCGTAGTAAATGTTAAAAATGGTTTCTCGGTGGGTAAGGAAATTATATCCAACCCATTTTTTGGTATTATAATGTAACCATCTTCTTTAAGTTTTTCTTTATTAGAATAGGCGTTTATAAATATATTTTTGTGGTACCCTTTTAGAAAGTATGAGTTCTTGCACCCTTCTTCTTCTGCAAGGACTCCTACATATGTAAAAGTTCCCTTATTGTTTACGGTAAAAACAATAAGAAACAGAATACATTGGAGCTGAAGAGTTGCGCACAGGCAGTCAGACTGGTCGGACGTGTGTTGGTATGCTCTGTTTCTTTGCCTTTTTTAAGTGGTTACTAGGAGGTTTTGACTTTTGTTTTTTATACCAGCAGCTTCGCTGGCGTTTGTTTTGTGTTCTGTGAAAAACTGAAAATTTTCTATCGAGGAAACTTGGAGAAAATTGTGATTGATTGTGAACTCAAGGTCATTGGAATATAAAATTTGCAGGTAATTTTTTGGCTACAGTGGTGGGTGGGGATTGTTGTTATTTGTTTGTTACTATCGAAAGAAAGTAAGGCATTATTGAAGGGATCAGGGTGGTGGAAGGGGAAATAAACAGACAGACAAACGGTAGTGGGAATTATAAGAAAAAATATTAAATATTAAAAAAAATAAAGGAAAGTAATAAAATAAAAAAAAGATGAAATTAATGAATATTCTTTATATTTTGCCCGGTTTGTCTGCTTTTGATAATATGCGTTAATTTAATGAGTAAAAGGGCAAATAGGCTAGAGAAATATTTCTCACCAGTAACAGACCAAATACCAAAAAGAAGGCGTAGTAAGAGTTCGCCTGAAGAAATAAATTGTGAGAAAGAAAAGAGTACAAAGTTGCGTAGAGAGAAGAAAATGGATCTTACTATCGAGAATATAAGTTTATTGTTAGATACTAAATTTGAGGTATTTAGATCTTTATTGCCCACGAAAAGCGACTTTAAAACCCTAGAAACAAAAATTGATACGTTGGTAGCGGAAAATAGTGTGTTAAAAAAAGAAATTCAAGAAATGAAACTGAGAGAAACTAAAATAAACGATACGCTTGAAACTCTGATCAATAGGAATAAAGTAAGAAATTTAGTATTTAGGGGATTAGAAAAAGACAGAAATAAAAATGCAGTGGAAATCGTCGAAGATATTTGCAAATATGTCCTTGGAGTTGTGAATGCACAAGTTTCTAGAGTGTCGGAGCTAGGTAAACAGAATATAAATAAGGTAGTAATAGCGGAGTTCAAGAACGAAGAAGCAACTTACGATATTCTAAGGAATTCAAGTAAATCGTGATTTGTCAACCAGAACGCGAAGAAAGAAAAGATGCTTACTACTGGCTAGGAAGAAATTAATGAAGTTAGATAGCCAAGCAAAAATAAAAATGAGAGACACATTCTTTGTTTTTAAAGATAAAAAATTTGTTTGGGATGTAGAAGAAGGCTTGCTATGTGAAGGATAAGATGGCTCCATCATTCTCAAGCAACTTACTGGAAATAGCTTTACTGAAGAAGTGGAAAGAAACCTGAAAAAAATATTAGAAGCGGATAAGCAGTATGAGCAAAGCAGAGTTGGACCTTCTCCGAATATGTTAAGATGAAAAATATCAGTCTGTCGAGAAAGGGATACAACACGGATCAACAAGGGAAACAACTTAGGAAGTATGGAAAAGTGTCTAGTAAATATTGTGTAAATAAAGATCAGTGCAGTGAAGGTGATAAATTTAAGTTAACTATTCTATCATATAATATCGCTGGCATGAAAGGTAAAAAAGATATGTTAGAATGTTCCTAAAATAGTTACCCTCAATTCATCAAAAAACCAAATAGCCTATCAATATATGAACTACCCATACTTTTCACTAACGCCTGCTCCATAAGAAACAAAATAGATGAACTTAAAATCCTCATTTATAAGAAACATCCCTTCATTTTTGCAATAGCAGAAACATTCTTAACTGATAATGACACGGACATTCTTATAAATTTGCAAGGCTATGACTTAATCAGAACAGATAGATTCAACAGAAAAGGTGAAGGTGTCTGTATCTATATAAAGAACGAATATCAAGGTTTTAAATCTTCATTTATCTGTGTTGATGCATCAACAAGAAATAACTATGAAGGTGTCTGGCTGAAAATATCAGTAGGACTATTCACGTTCATGTTTTGCTGTGTTTATAGACCACCAAATATACAATATGAAAGTGATCAGGTGCTAACTAAATTTATTTTTAAAAGAGATTGGGACGCCCTACCCATAATTATTGTAGGCGACTTCAACTTTCCCAAAATAAACTGGAATCAAATCCATCAAACTGATAACTGCACCAATGGACAACAACTCTTCTGTAATAGCTATGTGAATTCTCATCTTCAACAGCTAGTAAATTTCTGCACACGATTTAGACCTGGAGATAAACCTTCTTGCACCGACCTCATTATGACCAATGAACCAAACCTATTTTCAAACGTTTCTCATGATTCACCACTAGGCAAAAGTGATAATTTAATACTAACTAGCACTCTACAAGTGGCACTTGGGCATCGTAAAAGAGACTCATATCAATTAAGAACTTCAACCAAGCCAACTATGAGGAAATAAACAACTCCTTAAATAGGCAAATTTTTCCATATGATGACAGTTACTCAGTACATGATGCATGCAATCATTTCTACAGTATCATCAATGGATTGATCCAAAAACATGTTCCTGATTCCTGTATCAAGAAAGGTTCATTAGGTAGCCTTGGATGAATCATCAGCTAATGGGGATGGTAGAAAGGAAGAAAAAATCTGGAAATTGTACAAAACACTGCGATATGAAACAATTTACAGGCAATACAGAAATATATCTAATAAACTTACAACCCTCTGTCGCCAACGAAAATCTGAATATTTCAACAATATCTGTAGCTCATCTGACTCTAAATTATTCTTCAAACATATAAACTCCAACCTAAAAGCCAAACCTAAAATTATCAATTTAAAAAACGAAACAGGTGACATTATGACAGAACCCGAATGTAATGCCAAACTTCTAGCCTCCCACTTCCATAGCACCTTTACAAAAGAAGACCTGTTCTACCTCTAGGCACATACATCAAGGATTCCTTCACAGATATCGATTTCACTGAAGATGATGTTAAAGCAGAAATCTTGACACTCAAAACATCTAGTAGTGCTGGGCCTGATAACATACCTCCCGTGTTTATTATCAACTGTATCAATACAATAACACGACCATTGTTTCTTATCTATAAACTATCCATATCTCAAAAAACATTACCAGAACTATGGAAAAAATCTACAGTCATACATACCCATATTTAAGAAAGGCGACCGCTCCAATCCACCAAACTATAGGCCAATTTCCCTAACATGTATTTTCTGCAAGATTTTTTTGAAAAAATAATCTTGAAAAAACTTACACAGTTCACTACAGCTAACAACTTAATCCCAAAAAACCAGCATGGATTCCAAACTGGAAGGTCAGCCTTAACCAATATGTTAATAGCGCTTAACTACTGGACTGAACACCTGGATCAACGAATTCCTATTGACGTCCTTTACATCGACTTCAAAGCTGCCTTTGATTCCGTCCCTCACATAATGCTCCTACACAAGCTACAACATTACGGTATTAGAGGACGGTACGGAGGACAACATCTTGGGTTGGCTGGAAGACTTCTTGGTTGGACGAAGTTTTCAAGTTAGGATAGAAGATACTTTGTCTACTCCTCTTGAAGTGCTGAGTGGTGTCCCACAAGGCTCAGTCATTGGGCCGTATCTCTTCATCCTATACATCAATGATTTAATATTCACCTCAGACTCTATTTTTCGCTGACGACTGCAAGTTTTACAACGACCCACTAAATCACCATCTTGTCATACAGGAAGACCTCAAAGTATTAGAGAACTGGTGCAACACCTGGCTACTACAAATTAACCTAAATAAATGCGCAATTCTACATTTAGGATCATCAAACCCCAACTTTTCATACCATTACAAGAACCAAGACTTTTCAGCAGTGGACTCTATATCTGACTTGGGAATGAAACTTACAAAAAATTTGAAATGGGATGATCACATTACCTGTATGACAAAGAAATGCAATAGTTTACTATATCTCGTCAAAAAAAAACCTTTCCAAATATTTCTCCTGCCAATCTAAAAAAGATTTATACAACCTACATTCGACCACATTTAGAATTCGCGAATAGTGCCTGGACTCCATACTACAAGAAAGATATAGATGCATTGGAGAGTGTTCAAAGGAAGTTTTCAAAACTCCCCCCTTCACTCAACAACCTTCCATATACTGAGCGACTTCTCCAACTGAATTTACCTTCCCTATCTGATAGACGTGTTAGAGGTGACCTGATTGAAGTATACAAAATACTGAATGGGCACTACAAAGGACTCCTGGACCATCTCTTTTCGACCAGCGACAACACACATCTTCGAGGTCATGTTTTCAAACTCGAATTCCATTTCGAATTCCATTTTACGCCAAAAAATTTTTTCATTTAGATTTATACCTTTTTGGAACTCCTTGCCCTCAGATATTGTAAAAGCTCCAAGTAGAAATTCATTTAAAGCTAGGTACGATTCTGTATACCAGGAACATAGTCTTGCATCATCCCACTAAGCTTCAGCAGACATTGCAATCCTACTCATTTCTTTTAATTTTCATTTTTTTTCCTGTCATATTAATTTAAAATACTTGTTCATTATGTGATATCTTATTTTCATAGTTCCTTTCGCACTTTTACAGAGTTATTGATTATTATAAAAATCAAATTATTATAAAAAATGTATATATTTTATTTATTGTTAAAGACTTATCTTATTATTTTTATTGGAGTATTTTATTTACTTATTACAGAAGTATTTATTTTGTTGTTGTAGAAGTAATTGCCTTATTATTATTTTATTTTTGTATATATATTATTCACTATTCGAATTGTCACTGTAACTGACATTAATTTTATGAGCATTAACCGGCTTTAGCCGTCTGCTTTCATAAATGTAATAATAATAATAATAATAATAAAAAGATAATCATTTGTTTTTTGAATTTGTAAGAAAGTTTGATGTAATTTTATTGTCCGAAACTCATTTAGAAGAGAAAGATAGTGTAGCATTTGAATACCTATTTAAGGAATTTCATATCTACTTTAAACCGGCATTGAGGCATTTCAGATTCGGTAGAGCTATAGTTGGATCAATTATTGGTTATAAAAAAAATAGAGCGGTGTCTAAGATTTGCAGTTTTTGTAATGTTAACACAAATGTTATTATTAAAATTAGTCAAAATAGAAACTCCGAAATTTATTTGGTACCGGTATATATCAATATTAACAGTTGGAATAATGATTTTGATCAATTAAACAATTTAATGAATGAAATAACTAATGTAAATGCTATAGTGATAGGTGACTGCAATGCAAGAATCTCAGAGGAGCAAGTTATTCAATCGGACCTTTCCCATCATAATTTTAATATTTCAGAAAAACGCAAATCTAAGGATAAATGTTTAAATACTAAAGATAAACAGTTGTTAGATTTTTGCGATGATAATGATTTGATTGTTCTAAATGGCAGGTCGAAAAGTGACTCACAAGGTGAGTTCACCTTTATTGGTGCCATGGGTACATCTGTAAACGATTTATGTTGTGTTAGCTTCTCAGTTGTATCAATGATAAGATGATTTTGTTGTGTTACCTGAAATGTATTCGGACCATTGCCCTATCTTACTGACATTGAATCTGTTAAACTCTAATGTAGATGAAACTGTAACACTCCCACTTTTACCAAAATAATCTGGCATGGTAATGATGTAAACTATAAAAATAAAT
Organism: Triatoma infestans; assembly: GCA_011037195.1. Taxonomy (NCBI): domain Eukaryota; kingdom Metazoa; phylum Arthropoda; class Insecta; order Hemiptera; family Reduviidae; genus Triatoma; species Triatoma infestans. Next base: position 138,388 of record JAAEAF010002747.1, on the reverse strand, counting down.
TAGATATTGAGTTAAATAAAATTAAAAACTTAGAAGAAAAACCTATAGATACCATTAATAATTTAATAGGTGTAGTTAACAAAGTAGCAAGTAGGCAAAAAGTTGGGAAACCTTTAGTCAAAAAACAGGAATGGTTCGATTGGGAATGCTTAAATGAAAGAAAAAGAGCATTTAAGTTATTAAACCTATTCAGAAAAACTAGTTCGATGGCAATAAAGAATGTTATAAAGTGTATTATAAATTATAAGCAACTGTTTAAAGGTAAACAGGAAAACTATCTTAAATTGTTAATTGAAAAAGTAAAAGAGGCTAAAGATTCAAAACAGTTTTGGAACGCAATAAGAACATTTAAAAAACAAAATTTTTTGTGTAATTCGGGGCTAAGTGTAAATGAGTTTAGATCCTTCTTTGAAGAGTTGCATAACCCTGTTGCAGAACCGCCAGTAATTATATATGCAGAGCCATGGGTAGCCGATCCCATTCTGGATATTGAATTTAATAGGTCGGAGTTGCGGTGTGTACTGAATAGGGTAAAGAATGGTAAGGCTCCGGGATCAAATAGAGTGCCTTATGAATTTTTTAAAAATGCATCTGATAATTTTTTACAGATTTTGTTGCGGGCTTTCAACAGAATCTATGACAGCTCTCAAGTACCACCGAACTTCAGAGAAGCCCTAATATTTCCCCTACATAAAAAAGGAGACACCAAACAAGTCGCTAACTACAGAGGGATATCTTTTATTGATGTGGAAGCTAAAATATTTTCTGGACTTTTGTTGAACAGGCTCTGGCAGTGGTTGGATGCTCATCAAATAATTAATGAATTCCAAGCAGGATTTCGAGCTGGCTACGGTACGATTGATAATATTTTTAATTTGGTTAATTTAATACAACTGAAGTTTGAAGAAGATAATATAAAGAAAATCTATCTATTTTTTGTAGATCTCAAGGCCGCCTTCGATTCGATACCGAGGAATTTGTTGTTTTATAAGTTAACCATGCTGGGTCTGTCAAGCAAGTTTGTGAGCATCATCAGAAACCTATATGAAGAGTCCAGGGCAGCGGTATGGGGTGCACAGAGCACATCAGAATTTTTTCCTACATCGTCGGGCGTAAAGCAGGGCTATTTATTTTCGCCGGTGCTTTTCTCCATTTATCTGAACGACCTGCACCATGAAATCGGTGGAGGTATATATCTTGGGGATTTAAATATCCGATTATTATTACATGCAGACGATATAGTACTGATAGCTGACAAGCCAGATATATTGCAAAAGATGATAGCCGCATTGGGTAGTTATTGCAGATCGTGGGGGCTCAGAGAGAATTTAGAAAAGTCCAAGATAATGATTGCCAGAAAGAAGGGAGGAAGATACGCTGTTGATGAAAAATGGAATTTCGAAGGAGAAAACATAGAGATAGTGAACAGATACAACTATTTAGGGGTCCTCCTGACACCGTCTCTCTCTTTTGAGCCTCACCTCAAAGATAAATTGCGTTCGTCTAAATTCGCTATTAACTGCACTTGGGCAGAATTAATTAATAATTGTAATACCCCTATTAACTCCAAGTTAAACGTCTTTTATGCAACTTCTCGCTCGATAATGACATATGCATCCCAGGTTTGGGGATTCAAAAGATATGATACAGTTGAAAAACTCCAACGGTTTTTTGTGAGAAAATTGTTTAAACTGCCGAGAAATACTGCAAATTATATAGTGGAGTTAGAAACAGGCTTGAATAGCATGTATTTATATACATTAAGGCTGCATATAAATTACATTTTAAAAGCAATGAAAATGTCTGACAATAGATTACCCAAAGTAATAGTTCATAGAATTTGATCTAATAAAATGTTATGGTACCGAGAATGGGAAGATCTGTGTGTACAGTTACAAGTGCCGCTATTTCAAATAGAAAGCTCAAATACTTGGAAAGGTCACTTGGCACTCCTTTTACAGCGTATAAGCGCAAATGAGCGAATGAATGCTATATCTAGGGCGAGGCAGGGACAACACCATATTGTTTACCCGAAGCTGGAGTTCGACAGGTGCGACTACCTTTATTGTACAAAATTTGAAGATGCACAGCTGATTTTAAAAGCAAGGCCAGAATCACTAAATTTAAATTATAAACCGTTTGATCCAGAGGCCACCCAAACTTGTGCCTTGTGTAATTTGAAGGAGGTGGAGAATATTGTACATTTTATTGGAGTTTGTCCGATTTTGGCACCCTATAGAGTACATTATTTAAAAAAAAGAATCCTATCCGTAGATGAAGTCTGTTTTATTTTGAACGGAGACAACTGGCAAAACTTAGTTAATTATTTAAAAGAGGTGTTGCAATAAAGGAAGGCACTTATCGACGAATTTAACTACTGAGCTTTGTTTTCATTTTAAGCTGCAACAGGGTTATGTGCTCTGAATGTATGTTCTCTCTCTCTGAGTACCAGGTGTAAAATATAATAAAGAAGAAAAGGAAAAATGCTTTTTTTTTATTTTTTCTCTTTTTTTGTGTAAAAATGCAACTCGGCAGACGGATACTTCCATTGCCATTAAGAGTTTTTTTGTCTTCAATTATATAACCATAAGTTTTGATTAGTTTTTTCATTTTTTATTTTTATTTTTATTTTTTTCTCATGTAAACCTGTTTGTAGAATATTTTCTGTTTGTATTAATAAACTCTATTATTATTATTATTATTATTATTATTATTATTATTATTATTACATTGGAGCTTGACGGAAATAACGTTTGCTACTTTCCAAAAGAGATGAACAGTCTTCAGAGGGTTGATACCGTCGGTTGCTTCGTAATAATTTCCAATACAGTAGTTATAAATTGTAGCTTCTAGTGTTGTAATACCATGTTCTTTGGCAGAAGGAGAGGAAAATATTTCTTTTAATCTCGTATCTGGACAATTTATAAAATTTATAATATGGTTACCGATTTTCTTATTAACGCCCGGACTTGTTATTTGACAAATAAACTTATTGTATATTTTAATTCTTGCGTTAGAAGTTAACCAAGTGAAACAATTATTAACAACTGTTTTATCGATATCTACAATTACATTACACTCGTTCTTATACTCTCCTTGGTAGCAAAAGTTAAAATTATTGGTCAAATAACTTCCCATTTCTGTTTTATTAAATATTCCAGCAAAGTCCTGTGTTATTTCCAAATCCATTAGGTAGTAATCTTCCTCTTTTAGTCGGTTTAATAATTCTTGCAATTCTTCCAGTAAATTCTCCAATTTAACATCTGACAGCTCGACTTTGTATGGTATACATACTGGGTTGTATGTTTTGTAAATATATCCTAAACGTTCTTCTCCAATTACTGTTTTGACACCTTTAGCCATCTGGTTCTTGCTTTCTAGTAAAAAAGGTAGTTTGGCTTTAACACCATGTTTCGCACAATCAAATTTACCAAATTTCCCTCGGAGATAACTGTTAAAAGATCCACAAATTTCCTTCTTAACAATTAGGTTTTTTCCATCTCCGTCGCAGTCTTCCGAAGCACATATTTTAACAAGCATTATATTGTCGCAAAACGGGTCTGTATTTGGGACTAGTAAATTAGAATTACAACCTTCTAGTAACTGCTCGCCCTCGGTATAATTAATATCCCCAATATTTGTGACTAAGTTGTCCAAGTTTAACACCGATTAACACTTAACTACAAATGATTGTGTAATGTGTATTTTTTAAAAATGATTGTTCGGCCATTTTCGGCTCTGTTCGTCTAAACCTAAACCAAACTATTACACAAAACACACCGAGGACAGCCGAACTACAGAGTCGAAAATGGAACAGAGCCGAAAATGGCCGAACAGTCCTTATTTTTTTAAAAAAATACACATTACACAATCATTTTTAATTAAGTGTTAATCGGTCGTCGGAAGACTCAACATGGGCTCTCACAAATGTTTAGTGTTTCTCAGCTCTATGGAAGAAAAGTAAAACCTACTAACGAACAATTTGGGCTCCGGTTATTATTAGAAAACTTTGACAACCAGGTAGTATAAGGGATGGATTTTGTAATTAAACAAAATATTATGTTTGTGTTATTTATAATAGAACCGTACACATCTATGTATTATGGGAGAAAAAATATTTAGTGCATAATATCCTATGCCTGTTTAAAAATGTAAGACAGTAGAACAAGTTGTTATATGTAAGGAAGGTTTTATTATTTTATTTATTTAATACTTGTTATAAGATCTAAAGATCGGAACAAGGTGAGTTGTTGAACAATACAAATGCCAAAATGAATCACATACAAAGTATAAATACAATACATAATCTGATTAAAAATAGCAATTAAATACTTCTGATCAATGAAAAAAACAAAAAAAACAACTAAATTTGACATACTGGAAGATAAATAATAATAAACAGTAATAAAGGAAAATAAAAATGAAAATAATAATCTGAAATTAAGTACAAATACACGACTCAAACAGATTGCTGTCCTTTGACATATATAAAAATTAAAGGAGATAAAGTAATCTAAATTTAAATTTACTTATATAAATATATAATTCACTTTCCCATCACAGCATGCCTCATCTTTAAAATCCTAAACAGAAAACTGTACAATATCAGAGCTTCTTTATGGTTAGTTATATTCAGTAAATTGAAATAATCGTAATTACAATCTTGCAGAATTACGCTGAATGGTTCTATATTACGAAGCGATTCATAAACTGGACATATTAAAACTAAGTATATAATGTTTCATTTTCATTCAAGACACATAGTTCACGTTTTCTACAGTCCACTATGTAATTAATATTATTAAATGAAAGCTTTAAGTAATAAGTTCCGGATAGCCTTAATTGCGCAATTACATTTTGTACTTTTAATGAAAGCTTCTTGTCGAGTAAATATTGAGGTGCACAATCTAATGGCTGTAGTAGGTGGTAGTAAGGAGAAAAACTGGAGTTGATAATTCTATTTGAGTCCGCCTCAATCAGACAATTTTTACAGTCATTTAAAATGATTTTTGAAGTTGTTTGCAGTGGTCCAATAAACTATGAGGATTAAAACGAAAGGGTTTGAAATTGTTCACAAAAAGTCTAAATTGTGACACCCAATTATATTTTACTTTACTGTCTGCATCTAATTCCAATAATTTTAAAAAACAAATTTTTGGGTAGCGATAGTTATCCATGCGAGCTAATTTACTTATCCAACTGACTGAGTATTTAAATAGGAAATAGCTTAGGTGGATTCTGGCGGTTTCTTTTCTAATTAAGTAGCCTGGAGTATTACGAGGTAGACACAACTGAGTTTTGAAAAAATTAATTTGCACACGGTCAAGGATATGAGTATTGTAATCCCCATATAGGGGCGCAATAAAAGAGCACACTTGTTATTAAAGCATCTAAAAGCTTATTTTTGGTTAACCATGAATTTGACTTAATACGCCATAACAAAAAGTTAACACCACTCTTTGCACAATTAGCTCTTTTCACAAAATAATTAGCGGTTTCTCCAAACAACCCATTTCTATAAAACGGCACACCTAAATATATATAGCTATCGACAATATCAATCTCTTTCTCATCATAGTAATACTTTTTAGTTTGTTTCACCTTGCTTTTAGAGAATATAATTATTTTAGTTTTTTCAGCGTTAACCGACAGATTATTAGCTGAGGTGTATTCCATTAAAACATTTAATTTATTACGAACATCAGTATATGAATCACCAAAAATAACGAGATCATCCGCAAACATTATCATTAAAATATCGGTTTTAGCATTTATTGGGATACCATGGCAGTTTTTACTTCTAAAGTAAAGCTCCATCTCATTCACAAATAAACTGAAAAGAGTGGGGCTTAAAGTCTCACCCTGTAGTACGCCACTTGTGATACTTAGTTCACCATTCCCTACTTGATTTTTAATACTGAAGGTAGCAAAATCATAAAGATATTTAACAATTCGTATAAATTTTCCACTAATCCCCATGTTGTAGAGTTTTTCCCATAATCGCGAATGATTGATTGTGTCGAATGCTTTACGAAAGTCGACAAAAACACAAAATAGTTTTTTGTTTGCTGACAGTGAAATTTGTATTGTTGGAGTACCAACCTAACTGATGCTTAATCGAAACATCCCATATTAAATGTATAATTTGTATATTTTTCCAATGTATATTTAAGTGAAATGTATTTTAATATGTAAAATTAAATGTATTTAAATTAAATGTAAAATATAAATAAAGGCAACACTGCCACATTTTAACAGTCCTTTTTAGGATGGTACACTGCACCAGACTGGTTCAGGGCTTGGCACACAGACGGCGACACCGTCGTCGCCAGTATATAAGGCGGTGCATTGAGCACATACAGTACACAGTAGACAGTCAGTCACATTTTTATCGACTCAAGAAGTGAACAAGCTCTTAACCACTCTGGGCAGCTACCAACAAAATATATTGAATCACTTTGATATCAACTACTGGAGGTGCCACAAGGCTCGAGATACACGAGTCAACAGACCTGGAACCATCCTAGCCGGCTGGCTGAGGACGCAGAGGAATTCAAGCTTGAAGTACAAGCCTTGGAACCTACGAGCAGGCGAACAGTATAGACCGCGGGCCAAGGACAAGCAACGAGTGCAGCCGCAGTTAGAGGTACTAGTGTGTGGGAGGTCAGCAGGTACCGGGGTTTATCGGGGTGTTGGCCACGCTGCCGGGGCTCCCAAAGCCGGCTACCAAACACACACTTACAGCCCTTTTCAGGGACACCTCGACTCACTTGCTGCGAGCTTGCACAGCCCTACCAGGGCGGCGCAACTCACTTACCTTCTTCGACGAACGTGTAGCGGGTGCGGCCCTTTTCAGGGCCACACCAACCTACTCGCTGGACAGCGCCACCAGCATAGAATCGTCCTTAGTCAGGGTAGCGGCCCTTTTCAGGACCACCTCTATACTGTTCAGTCCGCAGAGCCTTACTAGGCCACATATATATAAATTAAATTTTCTTTTCCTATAAATATTGATAATATTCCAAAAAGTAGTAGTGTCCCTAACATTTGATATTTTATTTGTTATTTCTTTTTCATAATTATGCTTTTTCACTTGCAACAAAGATCTGTATTTATTTTTAAGCTGCAGATAGTTAGATTTTAGTGGTTCACAAAAGCCAAACTTTTTACATTCATTAAGGGCAGCTTTTACAGATTTTTTAAACAAATTACATTCTTTGTCAAACCATGGATTTCTGTAATTGGACTTTGTTACTGATTTAGATGTAGCAATGCTCACTTTTAAATTTGATTTTTCACATGATTCTTTAATAGCTAATAATAAATTTTCATTAATATCGTTGATATCAGAATTCTCGAAATTAATTGCAATTCTAGGAGAAAACAGCATATTTTCTACAAATAAATCAGTTTTATTTGGGTTCCATTTATAAACATCCATATTACGGAAAATTGGGACATTATCTGACTTTACTACGTTGCTAATACAGTAATTAAGAAGTACTTTAACAGGTTGGTGATCTGAATTTGTAATAATATTCTCTACAGACATATCCCTTATAAACTCCAAAGTAGAAAAATTACACCATACTAAATCTATAGTCGATAATCCAAGTGTGGAAAAGTGTGTAAATTGGGCCGGGCTATCACTAAGAGTACGTCCATTAAGTAATATTAAGTTATTTTCTTCCATGGAATTGACCAAGCTTCTACCCATTCCGTCTACAGTTAAATCAAGAGTTGATCTTGTGGAAGTTAAAGAGATCATATAAAAATATTCATCGCAGGTAATCTGATTCAAAGTACCGACTCTACAATTAAAATCGCCCCCTAGCAACAGACAAGTGTCAAAATCTGCGTGACTATTGGCAATGGAAATTAAATCATCTAACATAGAACCCAAATTTATTTTTGGTTGAAAATAAATATTTCCAATTAAAATACTTCTACCATTATTTAACTTAAGTTTAATAAAAATCCAATTTGGATTTAAATCAATCAACTCTACACTAGTGATCTTTTTATGTATAAATGTAACCAAACCACCACTTGCTCTTCCCTTTCTTTTTAATTTAATAGCATCAGAAAAATAATAAGAATAATCATTAAACAATGAGGGTAATCTGGATGGCGTATTCACCAGCCAGGTTTCAGAAATACAGAATTCGTGAGGAGGGGTTCTATTATCAGTAAAATAATCACTTACACTAGTAAAACCTTGAGCATTCCAAAAAATTATATGAAAGGGTCACTATGTAGTAATACACTCCGATTCACTAAGCTACTCTGAGGATCACCGCTACTCCCGCCTTGTTGAACCTTGATGCCTGAATTATTCACTGGCGAAACTAACAGGCTGATAGGTACAGTATTTATCCGTAAAGATTCTTTTGATTTGCTTACGTATTTCATTATCAATGTTTTGTTAACTAACGCGTACTCGTCCGACATCCCGTTTTCCTGATTCACGTAACTTTCTGATTGCTATTTAGCCGGGCTTTTACCTGTTTTCTTTCTCCTACTATCGGTCTTCAACTCATTCTTCTTGATCCACTTGAATAAGGGTTGTCCTTGAACAGTTCCTTTTTTTGCTGTCCACTTCTTAACTGTCTTGGAGTTTCTTTACTTGCTGATTCTCTTTCTTTATCTGACTCCTCAAAGTCCGACGTAGTAGTTGTGCCTGTTGATAGAATTTCATCTATATCCAACGACTTTAAATCTGACAGTGAAAAAGGAGTTCCATTAATGAGCAACTTATACCTAAGAGCAGCTCTGCATTGCGCATTGCGAGCTCTATGCATATATGGGAGCAATTGACGCCTCACCTCTCTTACTTCAGTACTATAATCGTGTGACAGACCAATTTTAGTTTCTTTAAGGTTTTTAGACATTTTCAGAATTTCCATTTTTTTTCCGACAAGATGTAAATTTAATTAAAATTGGTCTTTTAACTGTCACATCGCGCCCCATAATTTTAATTTGCTCTATATCATTCACGGTCATTGGGACTTTTACACATATTGTATTAGCGCTATCACTTTATCTTGAAGTTCTTGAATATTAGCATTTCCTACTTCGATAAAATTATACAAAATTACATTCTTTTCTCGGAAATTCTCTGTACATTGTTGGTAACTTCAGTGAAATTATTAATTTTTTCATTTAAAGATTTGTAATTGGTTTCGATAGCTTCAATTTTATTCAAAGTAGCAGTTAACTGCGTTTGATAGCTGCATACTTTATTGTCCAAATCATAAATCTGTTTTCCTAAATTTTTGTTTATTTCCTCTAGCTTCTCCATTACTTCCTTAAACCCCTCCATAATTTTTCCTCTTTTCTTTTTATTGAGTTAGAATCACGCAGACACAAATAGAGAGAACTCACCAAGCTAGATCAAACCTTTGTTGTGGTGGTTGGTTTCGCAGAGCTGGAAAGCATCAGAGACATTTTCCGTGGTAGCCTGCTTCATTTTGTGGTCATCGACCGGTTTCGGGCGTTCGCCCATCTTCAGGATGCGCTTTTCAGACAGTGTGCCAACACAGACTCGTACAGAGACTTATTTTCACACTAATTGATGTATGTTTAAAATAGAGTATTTTTAAACATACACCTCGTTAGTGTGAAACTAGTCTCCTGTACGAGTCTGTTGGCACACCTGTCTGAAAAGCGCATCCTGAAGATGGGCGAACGTCCGAAACCGGTCGATGACCACAAAATGAAGCAGTCTACCACGGAAAATGTCTCTGATGCTAGATCAAACCTCTTTGAAAAGTTCAAGAGTCCAATAAACATAATAACACTTACACAACTATTCCCTTTTTAACAAACACCTTCCACGTAAAAAATAAAAAGAACCACTCGTTGAATTTTTTTGAATCACTACTCAAATTAAAGGGCAGACGAAAACACGAATTTTGATTATAAAATCAAAAATAAAGGTTTCCATTAACCCAACTAAATCATAAAAAAAACTAGAGAGCACTTTCAACAGAACAGTCCACAATGCAAGCTAAACAACAACTCATGTGGATCCGATGTATCCATGTGCTTACTGACCTATTTAAAACAAGGATGTAAGGAAGGTTGAGGAAAGCTGATTCAACTTGGAAATTAAATATACAGATAAAAAGACTACTAGTTGTACTAAGCTTCTTTTATTTTTCCTTTCTCTAACTAATTTGTTTAAAAGTACAAACAATTAGTTCGACAGACGATTTTTTTGAAAATTACATTATTGGTTTTGATCAGCTTTCCACTAGATGTAAGATATTACTGAGAAACTCCACAAACTATGTTTAAAGAAATTACTTTTGCTCTAAAAAGAAGTGTTTAAAAATATATAACGAAATTCATATAAGTTCCAGTTAAATTACTAGTTTTAATATGTACGCATAGACCGCTTACTTTTCTTTCTTTTATGCGCTTTTATCCGCTTACTTTTCTTATTCTTACTTTTATTTCTTACATGTCAATCTGTAAGATAGGCAATTTCGACTTTTACACTTTTAATCGAAAACTTACATCTCTACTTTGAAAGCATTGACGGAATTATGTGTGTAAATTAAGTACGTTTTATATTAGAAAAGTGTTTACAAATATGGGGAATTTCGTACGTAAATTGAGATACAACAGTTACTAAATCTCTGGTTAAACACTAGTTTTTTCCTTTCTTTAATTATTTTGTTTAATTGTATAAACAATTAGTTCGACAAAAGATATTAATAACTACTTCGTCGTACATTGCGTTAGATAACAGATCCAACGACTTTAATCTGTCCAAAAAAAAAAAAACTTACAGTAGTAACTGACTCATAAATCAATATACTGGATTCAATAAATATAATTGATCGATTAAAAAAATAGAATTATGTTAAACAAGGAAAGTGAAGATTTAAGTTTTATTTGTTTACTAAAAGCTTACACAGGTAACTGACTCATTAATCAATATACTGGATTGGATATCAATATACTTGATCGATAAAAATAGCTTTATCATAAACAAAGAGGGAGGGCTCTCTCTTTAAGACAGTGTAAAAAAAATAAATAAATAAATATAATCAGGAAGTATATTGCAAACATTGTGCACACATAGAGGTTAAAAAACTTTTGTACGAATGGAAAAATACAGATGCAAAGGTTAATGAATCCTGGCCTGGGGTACGTGGGGCAGAGCTTCTCTTTAAGTCCATGTATATATTCATATATATATGAATAAATATATATGTATATATAGGAAAAAAGTGAGAGAGATGAGGGAGAAGTATGTGGGTGAGGTATAAGGATCTAAAGCAAACTACTATTCCCAAGTTACCAAAAGTGATGGACTTGTATGGCGAAGGTTGCGAGATCGCTTTTGCTGACCTCAGCAAAAAAAAAAATTAATTTTTAACATCTCTTTGCCTACATGAAAGATGGATTGGAGGGGATGAGAAAGAAGGTGTTAATAGGTTGGAGGGGTTAAGTGGTGGTTGGGGGGGTAAGTGACTAGCGTGGGGTGCGAGGGGGGACGGCCGCCATGTTGTGCAGAAAACTGTTTTAGAGTCGGTCTAATGTAATTAGTCATGTAAGTAGTAAGGATTTATCTACTAATGTAATTTCACGCAAAGCATGGTTTTTTGGGTCGACGCTCTACAGTAATCAACCTGTTCAACTTTGTTTCACTCTGTGTCTAGCGAAATGAAAAATGGTACAAGTTGTTACTATTATACACCACTTCAAGAAAGCTTTTGATCGTGTGTCACACCCCATATTAGTAGAGAAACTTAAGGAGATAGGCATTTGTGGTCGTACGTTAAAGCGATTACCTTAAAGGTAGAAAGTGCAGAGTGAAATGGGGCTCTGAACATTTTCGATGGTTCGATGCAGTATCAGGTGTTCCTCACGGATCCCATCTTGGCCTTTGGCTTTCCCTCATTTTTATTAATTAATTATTAATGATCTTTTTATAGAAATCTCCGACACCGAAATTCTTGCATTAGCTGACGCCCTGAAATTTTTTGGTAAAGCTCTCTTCCTGACAGACTGTCTAAAATTACAGCAAACCTGAAATGGTATTTCCGAATGTGCAGTGGTAATGGCATGGAACTAAATATTAAAAATGCCATATAATTTCTCCTTTTAACGTAAAAAAGAATTTAATTTCCTACAAATATGCTATCAATACCCAACCACTTGTTCGAACAGACAATTTGAGGGATCCGGGAGTAAAGTTGAGCCATGACCTATCATCTGGAGTTATATTGAGGAGACCTGTCTAGAGCTTTGAGCTTTGTTTTGAAGCACACTCGTGATCTTAGGGAGAGGAAGGTAACAAAGAAACCAAATAATCAGTTTTACTGCACGTATATTTCGGCGGGGTAATGCCCCGTGAACAGGTTACTGGGTCACACCAAGACGTGCAATATACTTGCCAACTTGGACGTCAACCGTATGGATATTGATTTACCAGTAAATATAGAAGAGATAAAAAACCAATGGTCCCTGCAAATAAAGGAAAACAAAATGGCAATTACTATAATGTATTCTATAAATCTACAACACTAATTGGTTCAGAATAATACCAACATCTACGACGGATAGAAAATTACGTCTAATGAGATACAAATATTGAACCCTAAAAACTAGTTTATTCAAATCTACTATTATAATTTGCTACAATTAATAATGAACCCTATAAATATATATATATAACAAAATTACAAGTAATAATGATTAAAGAAGAACACTAAACTAAAAGCTATGACTCCGTATATTATTCTACAGACAATAAATTAGAATTTAAACAGACAATTCACAGATTAATTAGAATTTAAAATGGCTGTACTAAGTGTACAGCTACCGATAAACACAAATTCTGGGAAGAGAGATAAGCCTTATAACTACTGTGGCTCAGACCGATGTACACACTGGCGGTCGACAGCCCCGCAGCGCCCTAATGGGAAATAAGTAGACAATAGAGGTACTTACACACCGCAATGAACAGCTAAGTCTCAACATCTCGTCCAGCACTCAATCACACACTGACTGCTCTCTCATTCACGCTTTTCTTTCTGCTGGCTACTCATCCCGCCGGCCGCCACCAAGGCTCCTCTGCACAACAATCCGTTTTCCGGATGACTTGCAAGGATTGAAACATAAAAGTTTATGAATAAGGTCTGGAAATAGGGCATACTAAGCGCTTGGCTTAGGATGATTTAGTCCAATCGCTAAAAAAGATAAGCCTATGGATAAGCTGAAGAATTGCATAGTTTGAATTGCCATAGCTCTGATTAACATGTTTTCTAACCTGTATGGACAACTGCTATTTTCAAGGCTACAGTGCTTTTTAGAAGAAGGAAGATTTATCTCCGACAACCAAGCAGGGTTTAGAAAACACAGAAACATCGTAGAATTGCCTACCTCTCTCAAGAAATAGAAATGGTTCAATAGAAAACTGAGTAGGGTCGCGGTTTTCCTGGACTTAAGAGCAGCTTTTGATAAGGGGTGTAGAGAAAAACTATTAATGAAAATTAAAGAAATTGGCATCTCTGGAAAGATGTACAAGAGTTTACATTCTGTTTTGTCCCAAAGATTTATTAGGGTCTAGTATAATGAAATTGTTTCTCCATACAAGCAAACGAGAAGAGGTATTCCGCAAGGAGCTGAACTGAATCCTGCCCTTTTTTTTCTGATTTGTTATGCTTTTCTTATTAACGATGTGACTGCTGCATTGGAAGCTATCCCTGGGATTAGATCCCTGCGGATGATTAGAATAGATCAAACTCATGCAAAACTGAATTCCAGACCTTTCGCCTTTCAACCAAACTACTAGACTGGAGATTAAGTTTAATAATCTGCATCTTCCACAAACTGATTCAGCAACCTATCTTGATGTTAAGCTGGACAGTAATATGGGGTGGAAAAAACATGCTGATAAATCAGCCCAACAGGGTGAAGGAAGATAGGTCTGCTTAAGAGATTGGCACGGAAAAAATGGGACGCAAACCAGGATATTTTCACTCTTACCTATAAGTCATATATTAGGTTTGCATTAGAGTATGGGTGTGAGGATCTTTTAACCTTCTGAAAAACTGATCAGTAAAAGCGCACTTCCGGTTCACTAATTTTCTTGAAATTCAGAATTTTGGCCATCTACTTATTTCTAATTAATTTTGTTTGGATGATAGAATTGTATAATCAACTATGAGAGCACTTTAGAGAAGAATGTAACCCCATCCCTCCTCTAAAAGTGTCCTTAAATGAATTTTCCCAGAGAAATGTTTTAAATAAAAGTTATAGATCTTTGTATGTTTAGTTTATATATGAAGTGTCAAGAAAATCGTCGAAGCCATTTTTGAGAAAATCGCGAAAAGTGAAAAAATTATTTAGTAAAGTGGTAAAGTAAACGCACTTCCGGTTATCCGATTTTTTCGAACTCGAAATTTCAACAACATATTTAATTCTAATTAACATTATTTAGATGATAGTATTGTCTAATAAACTGAAATAGTACTTTAGATGAAAACCTAACCCCACCCTTCCCCTAAAAGTGCCCTTAAATGCATTTTCCCGGAGAAATGTTTCAAATAAAAGCTGTAGCTCTTTGTATGTGTGGTTGGCTTGGAACACCAAGTTTGAAGAAAATCGACGGAGCCATTTTTGAGAAAATTACAAAAAATTAAAAAGTCCAACTAGTAAAGTGGTACTTCCGGTTGAGGAATTTTGACAGATAACGCAGGGTCAGATCCCATGGTGATACCTAAACGGTATATCAAGTTTCAACTTTCTATGGTTTTTCGTTTTCGAGCTATGTTGTTAACACACACACACAGACACACTCACACACACACACACACACACACAAAGGCCATTTGCTAAAAACCACTTTTTTGGAGTCAGGGGACCCCAAAACGGATATTTCCGGTGAAAAGTCGATATCGAAAATTTGACACGATTACAAGGAGTAAGAGAAAGTAAAATAAGTATATAAAGTCATTGCAATGTCTATAAAGGATCTATTTACAGGAACTACGAGTGTGTTAAAATCTAGTTCAACAATTTAATTAAAATAAACTTATGGAACTGTTAAACTGATGCCAGATATTATAACCAGACTTTAACTTCATCAATATAACCTATATGTTCAAAGAGGGCGTTTCTTTTATCTCGTATTTGGGAGCACCTACAAAATTGGGGGATTATCAAATTGAATTATTTGGTTTAATAGTCCCTTTATTTTGTATTTCAAACCGTTCTAGTTGCTAGATTAAGATTTTTAATGATATATGTAAGAATTTTATATTATTATTTTAAGTCGACTATGTGCATGGAGGATGGCAAGCCAGGCAACATTAGTTACTATTCATAAAATTTTATTATGCAGTACTCATAATCCTTTAATTTTAGTCCTCACATGGTCAACCCCATAAAGGGCAAGCATGTAAAACACGAAAAAATATATTAATCCGTTGTTTAGAAATGTTTATACTCTTGTATCTTTCCTTAAAAGTCGGAATTTTTACTAGATATTTGCTTCTCTTCCTATTGTGTATGACACTATAGCGGCAAGTTTTACGTCTAAATCCTTCCCACCGTAACAATCCTAAAATCACATATGTTAAAAATAAACGTACCAGGTATGTGTGACGTAAGCATCCCACGCATTGAGAACATTTTTCGGGCACGTTCGGGAAAATCGCGGGAAACTGAAAATATTATTCCGAAAATTTGCACTTCTCTTTAATGTCGTGTTTTTTTAACGTATTTAATTATTCTCATTATTATGGAGCTGGTAATGCTTTACAAGGTATCTTGCAATAGGGAACCCCAATTTAAATTCGAAATTTCGAAACGGAAAAATGGGAATACTTTATAGAAAAGTGTGCAAAAACGCAAAAACTATAAAAAAAAAAAAAAAAAAAAAAATCACTTCGGATTGGCAGATTTTGATCAACTTTCGGTCCGAACCGTGATATACCCAAATTGAATGCCAAGAATCAGCATCCTGCAATTTTTCGTTTTCTAATTTTGTTTTACTACAACACAAGCAGACAGATCCATTCAGTCCATTAGCTGAAAACATTTATTATTACACACACCAAATTTGTCTGCAATCGTTAAATTGTGACAATTATTTGAAGTAGTTCAACTTTCACACACAAGTGAGTTACACATTATTTTTTCTCATTAGTGTGGAAAAGTTACATTATTCAACTCTAATCAGCCCGATAACTAGCGACAATAAGGGAAAACAAGTTCAAAACAAATCCCTAATATAGCGGAACAGGTTGACCAAACAGAACAGATTATAAAACAGAGGAAGTATTAAACGGTACTTTTTGCAACTTTCGTCCAGTCTGACGTTCAAACTCGAGTGGGTAAAAGTTATACTTTTTTCAATTGTTAAATAAAAAATCTGGTGTGATACACTCATCCAACTTTCTCTTATTCCAATTTTCAAAATTGTGATTGACAAATTTTATAGTTAGTATATATCAAAATTTAATGAAATTCTCGGTGATTTTATGAACAAAATCGCAAAAAAAAATATTTCTCAGAAAAATGCACTTCCGATCATCCAATTTTTTTCAAACTCGAAATTTCAACAACACATTTAATTCTAATTATTATTATTTAGATGATAGAATTGTATAATAAACTGAAATAGCACTTTACAGGAAAACCTAACCCCACCTCTCCCCCAAAAGTGCCCTTAAATGAATTTTCCCAGAGAAAAATTGTAAGTAAAAGTTGTAGCTCTTTGTATGTGTAGTTGATATAGCAGTTCCATAAAGTTGGAGCCATTTTTGAGAAAATCGCAAAAAAGTAAAAAAACCTTTCAGTAAAGTGGTACTTCCCGGTGGAGGAATTTTGACAGATAACCTACAGGATCCCATGGTGATGCCTGAACGGAACTTTCCTCTTTTTCATTTTTGAGATATGCTATTCACATACATAACATACATACATACATTCACGTACATACATACACACAAAGAACATTTTCTAAAAACCACATTTTAGAAAACCTGAGGACTCAGGGGACCTCAAAACGGATATTTTCGGTGAAAATTCGATATCGAAAATTTGACACGATTACAATACTTCCTCTTAGTGGGAGTAAGGAAAGTAAAAACTTATTTATCTGTATTGTATCTAATTTCGAAAAAATTGATCTAATCGCAATACTTCCTCTTAGCATTAAGAGAAAGTGAAAATACAAAAAAGCATAAGGTAAATGAACAAATAGTTGTGGAAAGCACACCTATTAAGGATTTAGCACGCCTGAAGGAAAAAACAGTATTTATGGCAACTAATCAACAATACCGAGTTATAGTCGAGTTATGTTGTGTAGGAAGCAGGTGACTACGCATGCGCCACAATTATAGATTTTCTCGATGGCAATGTTGGCCCCTATCAATCACCTTCCAGACGAAATACAATCCGCTACAGATCTGCTCATTTTTCAATCTCAAGTTTCTTATATTTTTTCTTAAGCTGTAAGCATTATATTTTAAAAATTGAGTTTTTAACTAGAAATACATGTTCCCAACAAGGTTACCCAACCACAACAACAAAATTATTATGAATGATCTGTGTGTATGTATTTTGGTGTATATGTGTAGCTATTTTGTGTTCTATGTGTAAACAAAACCATTTTCAAAAATGAAAACTCGCAATAAGTTCAAATTTGATATTCCATTGACTCTACCTTCACCGCATCTGACACCGACTGTTCTTTCAGTTGTAATCTGTCTATGCGGAAATGCGACTTCACTGAATATTTTTTCGCAGTTTACTCCAAAATGGCTGCTACGATTTTGTTTAAACTTGGCATTTACCCACTTATATACATGGCTATCCTTTTATTTCAAATATTTTACAGCAAACTGATATTGAAGTGTGATGGAACAGCTGCAACTACTTTACATTTCATCAGAGGCATTTTCCGTGATAGCCTGTTTCTTTTTGTTCCAGCCCTGCGGGACCGCTACACTTTACATTTCCCCTGCAGTAGAATATATGATTTTATCACCTAGCATTCCTAGAGTGGCATTGGTTAACTGGAATTATGGCTTCACTTGAATGAGCAGCTCAGCTTCAAATTTTCTTGCAACAAGTATACAATCGACAAATTTTCTTCTAATTTGAACTTATCACCAGATGAAGTTTAGTCGGCCAACCAGAATGTAGTGGTGCTGGCGGTAAAGTAATACCAAGGCCACACTCACTAGGCCATCTTAATTTGTATTATTGTTGCTAAGGAACTTATGTCCCGGAATAAGAATAACATTTTTCATTTCATTTCATATGTGACTTCTTTGTGGTGGAAGCGCTTCAAGCCACTTTAACCCTTCAACTCGAACTTGTCAGCTTCCAGCACACCTACCTACCATACACCACAAGATCCCTAAAATCCCTTTTCAGGGAAAAATGTTTCAAATTAAATGAACATTTGAATGTGTGCACTTAACCAATGATGTTGAGAAGAAAATTGTTTGAGTAAATCTCCAAAAACTAAGACATCTCCAAAAACTAGGAGCTTTTTGACGAAAGACATAGGTCGGCTTTACGGATGTTGATGATAGCTATAGAATATCAACTTTCAGTTTCTTGCGATTTGAGATATTTTTTCACACACACACACACACACACACACACACACACACACACACATATATATATATATATGAAATTCAATAAAAAGTTATCATTGGACTCCAAAACATGTCCTGCCTGTGGAAACTAAATTTCAGATCGCTGTTTCCTCTTACACAAAATACAGTAATTGCTCCACAGTGGCTATATCTAGTCACTTTCATTAGAACAAAAACTAGTAAATATACATGTGCTTGAGTATGTACTGTTTAAAATTTGAGTCTGCTGTATAGAAGCCTCAAATTTGGTAGTTTCCCCCCCCCCATTAAAGAGTTTCATTTACAACACAAGTCTGACATACAGTGTATTTAGAAAGTAAATTTTCAACTTTTTCATGGTTTCACAAAAGATAACCATTAGTGACAAAAGATACATTAGTTAGAGATGGGCTAATAAAGAAGGTGCATGAAATAATGATTTCAATTAAATGAAATATTGGGCCAATAACTTTTTCCTACTGTTTAAAATAATGTCTCTATTACCCATCTATAACTGTGATTGGGTTGCCGAGCTGGAGAGCATCAGAGAGATTTACCGTGATTGCCTGCTTCATTTTGTGGGCATGTTTCGGGCGCTCGCCCATCATCAGAATGTCTCACATAAACATGTGTGATATCACCGACTTGCACAGAGCAAAATCAAGAGGCGAGACTCAGACATTTATGGAGCCATCCATGCATTTATACCAGTCATAATCGATAGGTAATAAATTAATATAAGCAGGGTTTCAACTAATCGATTTTTTAATATTCTACACAATAATTCATTAAGTGACTGAAAGTAAATAATGGCTCATAAACAAAAAAATCTGGAGCACCACTTACGAAGAGTACTTACTCAATGCGCTGTTTGTTTCATTATAACCATTGGGGTGGGATGCTTATGCTATATACTCATGCACTAATAGCATGAGCATAGCATTCATTTTTTATTTATTGCACCAATAGTATAATCATAGGTATAAAACTAAGAGAAGCAATACAATTCTTGAATATCACAATTCATCAAAACTAGTTTGAAACCCAACTTATTTTGCTGAAGCTGCTCACCTATAATGCAGTTGATTTTCTACTGTTGAAAATCCCTCAATCGCAATACCATTTTACTTTCTCTAAATGCTGTTAGAGCAAGTATTGTAATACAATCAAATTTTCTATTTCGAATTTTCACCGAAAATACAAGTTCTGAGATCTCTGAGTTTTTAGAAAATATTGTAAGCGAACGGCATAGATCAGAAAAGTCGCACAAAGTTCGAAACTGACATTATGTATGGATATCAGCATCGGATCTGAAAGGAACTTACCTGCAAAATTCCCCAACCGGAAGTACTACTTTCCTCATTGAATTTTTATTTTTTCAATTTTCTCAAAAACGTCTCCAACGATTTTCTCTAAACTTGATATATTAACTACACCTTTATTTGAAACAATTCTCTGGGAAAATTCATTTAATGGGGAAGGTGGTGCTATGTTTTCCTCTAAAGTTATATTTCAATTATTTTATAATTGTATCATTTAAATAATATTAAATTGAATTAAATATGTTGCCAATATTCCGAGTCTGAATAAAATCGGCTGTCCAGAAGTGCACATGTAATTGAAGACAAGCAAACATTTAATAAACAAGTTTGAAGAGAATTTGTCACTCGGTAAGAGAAAGTCGTGTGAGTGTTTCAAACCAGAGTTTTTATTTATGCTTGCGGATTTTATTGAACACATTCATTCTATTCACCTGTATTGCAAAGATTGTTAGGAAACAGTAATGTTAGAGTGGTTCTGAGGTGACAGCTTCCCTCTTAAGCACCACTTCAATGTCTATCACTTGCATTACATGAATTAGAATTAAAAAATATGTGCTCAAATTTCGAGTTTGAAATAAATCGCTTAAATGGAAATCAACGGTACTTCCGTTTCCGCCATTTTCTCCAATAATGAGAGAAGGTTTCCATAAATATTGCATACTAATTGCCATATAAAGAACTATCCTTTTGCTTAAATCTTTTTAGCGAGAAAATTGATTTTTGGGTATTTGTGGGCGAACTGGCATACTACGGCAGCATTTTATTTTCTCACCTGAATTAATTCAGGTGAAGTCCTCTTGATATCGAAGTCAACTAAATGTTTAGTAATGACTCCATTTTGAAATCAATTAGTTATGGAGAACTAAGGGCATTGCTATAAGAGAAGGTGGTATGATTGCTTCATACCAGAATTTTGTTACTGCCGTCTGGAATATGATAGTAATGTCAACTACCATCAATGGCAGCTCCATCCTCTAGATTGGCAATGAAGTGGCAGGGCGCAGTCAAGCAACAAAGACATGCGCTCTGTCAGGGTATCCGACTAGCTAGAGGGCGGTGTTCCCCAGCTCACCAGTGTTCCTCAACCCTCGCAACTAATTCCTTTCCTTGTATTTGTTATTCCAAAAAACATATCAAATAACTGTTATTGAATCATATCAGTGCGCGTATATCTTACTGTGACATTTTTAATTAAAATGGATAAAAACCACAAATGGCGGATGGCAAGTAAATCAAGAGATTGCACTTGGTTACAACTGTTGTTATCTTTTTGTTTCTCGATGTAATTCTCTCAGTTAGCCTCTAGCTGAATCAAACAATGCTCTCTTCAGATGTTCCAACAGTTTATTCAGATCAATAACATCCCACATCCACTCACATGTATTTAGACTTTTCTTCAACAACTAAAAAGTAAGTGTTGATATTTGTTAACTCTTTTCATTTCTTTTTCTTTCCAAGTGGTTTATTAAAAACTGCTGTGTGGTCTAACTCTACCTGCCCTGATCACAATAACTCAATAATGGAAAATTGCAGGAAGTTCAAACTTGATATTTCATTTAGAATTCCGAAAGAATTTTCTGGTTAAAATCAATCGCCTGGAAATGTACTCCTTTACAGAATACATTTTGCAGTTTCTTCCTCATTTTCTTGAAAATGGCTTCACGGATTTTATTTTAATTGGTACCTCACAAGATGTACAAACTTTTCACAAGATGTTCAAAACTTTTTCCGGAACATTCCTGTTATAGGGGTTCCAGGAAGTTGCAACATTAGATTTTCTCTGAACGCTGTGTAAGTACAACTTTCGCTCCATCATCTACACAAAAAAAAGATTTAGTAAACTTGCAATTTTGAATACAATTATTGAATTATAATTTGGAAATTGTAGTAGGGAAAGTCTTGTTATTTTAATTATATTATTAAACAAAAAATATTATTACTTAATTAGAGAACCCTGTTCAAGGAGAAAATTGAAGTTAATTATATCTCAATTTGACTAGGTACATATGTGGGCCAATAGAAATTTGACAGTGATAATAGTGCATTGTAATTGATAAGACAGTAGTGAGAGTGTACTGCTGTTTACAGTGAATCTTGCAGTGAATAATCACAATATATTTCTAAATTTTGTTTATCTATTAACAATAACTGTCGACATTGTTTGTAAAGATGAACAGTTGCCAGTGTCTATTCGGGCCGTCCTTGGACGATAGGCGCCTTTCAGCGCTGCCAGTCCAGTGAAATAAAATCTAGCGTGAAACACTCGCACCACTTTCTCTTACTGCAACTAAAACTACTAATAAAATTATAACATTGATAATTATTACATCATTTTGTCAAGTTGGAAAGTTTAATTGCCCTAGTATAAATACGGTTATGATTTTAAAATGAAGTTATAATAAAGGTAATTGTTTTCTTTTCACATTTCCGATTGGGTTCAATTTTGTTATAATACTTTTTAAAGTTTAATCTCTTGTTGATATTTCCTTGCTGTATACTTTCATAATTTTTGCTTTATTCATTATATTTTTTATTTTATTTTCTCACTAATTAACTTATATTTTATTCCATTTCTCTTTTTTATTTTTCTTATATTTCTTGCTTTGTTTGTAGTCTTTTTAATTCTGTGTTATCCTTTTTAGAACTGTGTATCTCTTTTTCATTTCTTCGTTCCTAATCCCTATTCTTCATTATTTCTGTTACATTTCTCTTCTTTAGCAAATCTACAATATGCCGGAAGCTCCTGAGCTCACATTAGATAAAAAAAATTACGCTATATAAAAAATATGTCGCTTAATTAGCCGATAATATTAAATCAGCTTGTGAAGTAGGCCATCGAATTTCTACTGATTCCAAATCAGTTCTGTTATTTAAAGGAATGTTTAAATCGCTTGATGTTCACTATGAAAAATTTATGAATGAATGATCTGAAATTCAATACTTTATTTGGCAAAAAAAATGTAGAATCAGAATTTCATACTAAACAAGAATCGGTAATGTTTAGCTATAAAAGACTTTTATTATGATGCTACGGGTATTTTTGAAAATTGCTGCTTATCACCTCAGCCAAAGCTATCTCTTTCATTCAAAATTCACGTTAGACCTAACTCATTGTATATCAGTTCAATCGACGTGCTTATATAACAATAACCATATTTTCTGATAATTACAAGAATGGTTATTCCTTTATTAAACATATTGCCATAAATGAGGCGGGCTATGATGGCTCCAGACAGGTCGGCATGGCTCCAGCACTATGATGATTAAAGAAAATTAGCTTCCCATATTGATCAAAACTGAATATTAAGCCTCTTACTGGTAAACTTAATGCATCTTCATTAAACAAAATTTTGCAGGTTGTAGCTGAAAATGTAACTATTTGAAAAGTTAAAAATTCCCAACCCTGCAAAATACATACTTTTCGAATTAGATTTCCGTGTAAGGATGAAAACAAAGAGAGTCGTTTGAATTAGCTGCTGCAGATGAATTTCCCACTTAAAGTGCCCTGGTGAAATTTGTGCGAAAGAAAGTAAACGCTAAAGATATAGCAAGAAGGATTTAGTTCTACCATCTAATAAACTCTCCAAGTCGAATAATTTTAATATAAATAGAACTAGCCAACCTCTTCCTTCACTAAAACAGTTTCATCTCGTTCAATACCAAGTAAGTCCAACCAGGCTGTTTCTAAATCACACCCCCCTACATGTTTTCTATGCAAACAAATGCATAAGCTTACAGACTATGTTCGAGCCGCACCTGAAGAACGTTCTGATTTACTGGAAAATTGGGTTGCTTGTAAGAACTGCCCTTATCCTGAGCATCGTACTAAAGAATGTAATTCCGTTGGAAATGTCGCCATTGTGGAGGGCAATATCACACACTTTGCATCAGCGATCCATACCTAATAAACAGATCACCAATGAACAGCCTCCTGAAGAGCCTCATACCTCTAGGAACAGCAGTAGTTCAAATACGTCAAGGTGATTATCTTCCCACAAGAGTAGTTATTGACAACCGAGTCAGTATTCTTTTGTAACGAAATCTTGCGCTATTATCCTTAATAATATAAATTAAAATTACCCCTTCAATCCTTTAACAAATATGTTTCTGGAATGATTACATCCTTACTACAAACCTACTAATTTACAATATTCTCATCATAATACATCCACCTACATTTCATATCAGCACAAAATTTGAAAAATGTAATTATAAAGTTAATAGATAACTAAAATTTGTTGAATTTTATTTTGTAATAAAATTTATTGAAATTATTTGATTTCAAACCATAAAATAAAATGTTCAAATTGAAATAAAGATTTTTATATGGGCTACGGGTATGATGCTACACTGCTGCTTAAAGAACTAGGAGATTACAATTGGAATAAGTTTGTTGTTGGCGCGTGCGATTAACATGGAAAATATTGTGTCATTCAAGTTTACATATCTATGTTATTGGGCATGCAAAACGGTTGAGAAGCTCTTGTTTGTAGCCAACAATTAATATTTATAATATTTGCAATAATAACCAACCACACATATTGCGCACTATTGAATAGTAATCTAAAAACAAAAGATAGGCGTGGCATGCGGTGAACTCTCTCACCACTAACGTTTCCATTTCCTGGAAAGGAATATCAACGAGTTTGGCGGTCAGTGTGAGCAGTCAGCCGGATTCACTCAGTCAGTCCATCACCATTTGAAATTTTGCACAACAGCAGCACTTGTCTGGTGAGCAACACTAACTACCTCACTATCTCTCAGCACTATCTCAATCTGCCCACTTTCTTCGCCTTCCATATGTTTCCCGCTTATTATCAACCCTCTGTAACACATAGGTCCCAAGTTCCAAATTTAAAATCTGAATTGGAATACATCTTAGATAGTTTGGACATGGTAATAAATGAGATAAAATATAAATATTTAACATACAAAATATGGACCAACACTTGTCCATAATGTGTTTATTAAACGGCAGAACACTTAGTGACAAAACAGGAGAGTTTACTTTTGTAAGCCATTTGGGCAATAGTGTGCGAAATTTAATATGGGGTAATGTACGTATTATTGTTTAGAATTTATATCAGATTTAGAAGTATATGCCATATTTTGACCGCATCAGAGCATTTTCCTTTAATTTTAAGTAATATAAACATATAAAACAATGTAAACTTAAACAGTGTTGAGTCGATTATGTTATCTTTAAAATGGGATGAGAAAAAGAAATCAATTTCGTTCAATGCTGCAACATACCCTTGTGATAACTGTTAATTTTAATAAAAGATCAATAGATGAATTGTGTAGGAACTTTCACATCGCAGTGTATGAAACTTCTTCAGTACTTTATGTCAGTGGTCTCAAACTGGCGGTACCCAAGCCATTTTACCCGGCTCTCGAATGCATGTATTTGTCTCAAATACGGTGCTTTTAGTTTAAGTGACATTGCGATATGAACTGAGCTTATGTGAACGACTGCTTTGAAGGAAAAAGAGAATATGTTGGGCTTTGTCCTCAAAATTTGTTTATTTTTAGTTCAAGTTAGAAGTAAGTTATTTAGTGGTTAATTCAACTTATTAGAATTGTTTTCAATAATCGTCGGTCTGAAAATTTAATACTTATTTGTCAATACGTTTGAATTACAAAAGTTGTATGATAAAAGCAAGAGTGAAATAACCTTCACTTTACGTATAAAGTTAGTAGAAAGAAACACAGAAATGTTACTATTACCCAATATGAATACGTTTAATTCACTAAAAACATAGATACAAAGGATTAAATAATAAGTTCTGTTTGCCTATCATCGTTGAAATTTCGTTTACAATAACGATACAAAACCTTCACAAATGCATGAAAAAACAGTTAAATTTTCATAAATTAAGTCTCTCACTTTTGATAATAGAGCGCTGCACTTGTCGCAAAATTCGTTCCACCTTTGGCTAGTAGAGTGCTCCACTTTTAGCAGAATACCACCCAAAAGTGTAACCAACAATAATTTCTTGCTGGTACCAACCTTTAGATTTCAGATTTCAGATAATAAATATAAATTTGAATTAAATGTAATTTTTAAATTTGAATTTTTTCCTTTGCGTTATTATTATTGTGTATGTTTGGGTAAATATTTAGTCAGTGATTAGGCATCCAAACAATATAAAAAGAAAATTTAAACGAAAGAAAGATTCAGAGACATTTTCCGTGGTAGCCTGCTTCATTTTGTGGTCATCGACCGGTTTCGGGCGTTCGCCCATCTTCAGGGTGCGTTTTTTAGACAGTGTGACAACACAGACTCGCACAGAGCAAACTTAGTTTCACACTGAGTTATCGTTAAAAGTAACGATAACCTAAGATTGCCAAATAAGCCTGGTTTGATTCTGACCGTTTGCTTAAAAAGAAGCAAGTAAAATCATATAACAAAGCATCTAATTATGAAGAGAATTACAAACGTGTTTTCACTATAATCAGATTGGTATAGAAGACTATTTTGGTAATGTTTATCCGCAGTGTGTACTCAACCCTATAATTTAACTTAATACAAGACATCCTTCTCTCAATGCGGATGTAACATCACAGGAAATAATGCGTGTAAATAGTCCCAACAGTCTGAAAAACACCTGGGTGTTTCATACGACTTCTACAAAAGCCTTCGTCAAAATTGGCTAAAGTAACATATTTGGAGTGTTGTTTAAATAAAGTTTTCATGATAGAATAATTCCCTAATTTCTGGTATGAAATTACAAACTCTATGTTATTGAAAAAAGGAGGCAGAACATTGCCGGACAATAAATTATACAAGTATTTACTCGCTAACTGTCAGTTAAAAACCTTGACTCAGATTATAATAAGGGTCAATATTGATAGATTATGCGAATGGGTAGGTCAAAATAGTTTGGTCCCTGAAAAGCAGTCAGGTTTTAGAAGGCAAACCAAGTTGTATTGATAATATATTCGTACTTAACTCAATAGCCCAGCTTGAACTAAAAAAAAATCTGGTGTGAAACGCTCACACAACTTGCTCTTACTCCTGTTCTCAAAATTATAATTGACAAATTTTATAGTTTGTGTACCAAGTTTAACGAAATTCGTCGAAAACTGAAAAAACTGTTCAGTAAAAGCGCACTTCCGGTTTACTAAATTTCTTAAAACTCGGAATTTTGATCATCTATTTATTTCTAATTAATTTTGTTTGGATAATAGAATTGTATAATCAACTATGATAGCACTTTAGAGAAAAACATAAACCACCTCTCCCCTAAAAGTGCCCTTAAATGAATTTTCCCAGAGAAATGTTTTAAATAAAAGTTGTAGATCTCTGCATGTTTAGTTCAGACATGAAGTTTCAAGAAAATCGTCGGAGCCATTTTTGAGAAAATTGCGAAAAGGGAATAAATCATTTAGTAAAGTGGTAAAGTAAACGCACTTCCGGTCATCTGATTTTTTCAAACACGGAATTTCAAGAACATATTTAATTCTTATTAACATTATTTAGATGACAGAATTGTCTAATTAACTGAAATAGCACTTTAGATGGAAACCTAACCCCACCCCTCCCCTTAAAAGTGCCCTTAAATGCATTTTCCCGGAGAAATGTTTCAAATAAAAGCTGTAGCTCTTTGTATGTGTGGTTGATGTTCCAAGTTTGAAGAAAAACGATGGAGCCATTTTTGAGAAAATTGCAAAAAAGTAAAAAGTCCAACTAGTAAAGTGGTACTTCCGGTTGAGGAATTTTGACAGATAACGTACTGTCAGATCCCATGGTGATACCTAAACGGAATATCAAGTTTCAACTTTCTGCGGTTTTTCATTTTTGAGCTATGCTGTTCACATACATACATACACACACACACGCACACACGCACACACACACACTCACACAGACCATTTGCTAAAAACCACTTTTTTTGACCCAGGGGACCTCAAAACGGATATTTCCGGAGAAAACTCGATATCGAAAATTTGACACGATTACAATACTTCCTCTTACTAGGAGTAAGAGAAAGTAATAAAGATGCTTTCTCTTTGTTGCATTCGTTGAGTTTCAACGAGCTTTTGACTCCATCCTCAAAATAGTTTTTGGCATAAATTATACAAATTAGGTGTCAGGTCTAAAATAATGAGAATAGTAAAAACTTTACATGATGGGGCAAAAACAAAAATAAAAGTTGGATATAAATTCTCCAAGTATTTTGAAATAACTAAAGTCGTACTGTTAAGGCGATCCCCTTAGTCCATTATTATTTAATTAAAATATTACTGAAATAGAGGGTTTGTTAGAAATGGGTCTCATAGAATTAGAATCTCTTTGAACTGAGATTTTATTGCCATTATACGCTGATGACCTCCTGATTTTTGAGATTCAAATATGGACGTCACTCTAAATTATCTCTGCTAAAAAAAAAACTCAAATGAAAATTGCTTTAAAGTAAATAAACAAAAAAAAAAAACAATTAAATTCCTTAAGGGCAGGTCTAAGAAGTAGTTCAAAATTTGATACAATGAACAAAAAATTGAGTAGTAGTTGTGGTGGTTGGTTCCGCAGAGCTGGAAAGCATCAGAGATATTTTCCGTGGTAGCCTGCTTCATTTTGTGGTCATCGACCGGTTTCGGGGGGTCGCCCATCTACAGGATGCGTTTTTCAGACAGTGCGATTACACAGACTTGCACAAAGCAAATTCACTTTACACAATCTGTAACCACACTCTGTGTAAACTGAATTTGCTCTGTGCCAGTCTGTGTTGTCGCACTCTCTGAAAAACGCATCCTGAAGATGGGTGAACGCCCATCCGTAGTAAATTGCTTTAATTATCTAGGAGTCCACTTTTCTATTTCCGGTTTGTTTAAAATAGCTGAAGAATCTAATTTAGCAAATGGTGCTGATTTGGATTGTGTTCTAAGTCTAAACTTGGATCATGGAGTTCTAAAAGAAAGTTGAATGATGCATTAATTTTAAGTAAATTATATACGGTATTCAGGTCTGGGGATTAAGGTATGCAAATGAAAAGGCCAACCTTAATTCTTTAAGCGTCATTTATAAAAAATACTCCGATTGTTATAATTAGATTGGAAACTGAAACATGCCATATTAGCTTGAGAATATTAAAATTGACAATTGTTTAGTAAAAATATTAGAAATGAACATTTCAAGATATCCTAGTTTTATGTTATAGAAAGTTACATGAATTAGTAGTGGTTAATAATAATAAATATAACTGGGTAAAGCATTTAATCGCTTGAATATGTGGATGGGTCCGTACTGCCGGATAACATACATGATGATTTGTTGGTGCTTCATTTTGTTGGTTCTGACCGGTTTCGGACTTTCATTCACTGTCAGAGTAAGGTTTACAATCAATTCGTGTAGAGAGATGACAAACGATATTTTTATATCAGAAACGACATTGGTTGAATGTTTATAGGGAGATTATAAGGTTACAGAAGTATGTGTATTATAGAGAAAAATGAGTACAAATTACGGTTAAAGTTTAACTATAAGTACATAATAAATAAAGTCTACTGAAAAGCAATTTAAAATTAAGTATTTTAGTAAAGGTGTTATATAATGCAAGTTACAATGATCTGTGTCTTGTCATGGCATTTTAATGCGGAGGGTAATAGGAAATTTGAAGAGTACTTTACATAAATAAGAATATATACAGTTTAATGAGAGAAATATGTTAGTGCAGGGAAGATAATAAATAAACATGAAATGCATGCAAAATTAATATAAACAATTATCTATCACAAAACTACAAAAACATATTGTCTAATCTTTATGTACAAACGAGCGCGCACCTGTTTATTTATCACTATTGTGCCTATTGTTATTCTGGTACTTTCATAACATTATTACCACAAACGTACATAGATACGCTCTACCCTTTGTTTCTATCTCTTTCCTCTTTCTTTTCAAACTAAATTTTACAACATTTTATTCAAAATTATTTTAGAAATTCCTTGACATTATTTTATAACAACTTTCCTTACGTTTGTTTTCCCATTACCGTTCTAGAGCGTACAGCAACTGGCTGAAGAAACTGCAACGGAAAATCACTTTTAGCTCTGCGATTTTATGGTGGAGACGTTAGGATCACTAGCCAATATAAATCGTTGAAACATGATGGTTCAACTTGAGTAACAGATGTTTGATACGAAAGTTGTTTCCTAATGCAACACCTGGATTATCAGAAATATTGATTTGGTTATTGATTTTTGTAATTTTGTTAATGTGTTAATGTTTCCAAAACCGACTTGTTTGTGTGAATATGATCACCACTTTAAAAACAGTTTTTAAAATCAGCCGGAAAAATGGATTCAGGTAAATGTTTATGCCATAATCTTTTCCCGAATGGCAAGTTAGTGTAATTGTCTTGCCTCTCAAAATTGCCTTGTAAGTTTCATCAAAATTAAAATGAATTGAATATAGCAGTTTTGAAACTTCAGTAGACAAATTTTCTTCCAATTAGTATTTTTAAATTAACATTTTCATAAAGTTAAATTAATTTCTATCCATCAGCCGACCATATGCGGTACCTTGGACTATACCTAGATAAAAGAATAACTTTAAACCGCCATACAAGACTTAAACGTTCTGAGCGAGCTACCATACAAACGATACAAACTTCTAGCTAGACTACTTGACAAACGCTCAAAACTAACACTACAGAATAATCGACGATTGTATACATCTCTATTTGCATGGACTTATGGACTTGAGCTTTACGGAACGGCTAAAAGATCCATCATCAACACACTACAAACAATTCAATCTAGAATACTCCGCCGCTTATTAAACGCTCCCTTTTCATACTATACACACAGATCTCAACATTCCATTCATCTCATCTCTGAACTTGCCAAAACTCGCTACAATAAATTTCATCAAAACTTAACATCACATCCTAATCCTTTAGCACCTAACCTCTTCACAACAACACTCCCCTCTAATCCTCCAAGACGGCTGAGGCGCCGTTGGCCCCGCGACCAACTGGTTGACTAATGGCGTTCATCGCTGGATGACCGCCATTCACGACTGCCACGCCACATATAAGTACATATATCTGTTTTACTTATTGTAACATTTCGTGGAGTTGTAAACACTTACCAAAAAAAAAAAAATTAGAAAGCAGACAGCTGATGTTATGGACATTGTTTAGCACTCAGGCTAACTTTCATACATAATAATAATGATAATAATAAGTAGCCTTTATTGATTCCATTACAAAATAAATGCATAATACTAGTACAAAAGAATTTTTTTTTTTTATTAATTGAATTTTTTATTTATTTATTTTAAATACCTAGACAATTTGAAATAAATTTAAACATTTTTTCTTCTTATTTATCTTCTTTTATCTCATCTTCTTGCTGTATTTATGGAATCAGGTCCATTATTGAGCATAGGTCTCTCCCTGAGTGCGCCACAGCCTTTATCCTGAGCCTTCTGTATTCAGTTTGGACCAATCTTACTCACCAACCAGTCAGCCCATCTCTTCTTCTGTCTGTCAACCTTCCGTTTCCTGTAGTTAGGTACCCACTTAGTTATTCTCTTTGCCCACCGGTCGTTCTCTAGCCATACCACATGACCTGCCCACTTCCAAACCATCAGTCTAACTTTTCTCTCTATATCCTCACTTTTCGTCTTCTTCCTCATATTTTCATTTCTAAGGCGTCCACTTTTTCTTACCCTAACAAGCTTCGCTCCATTTCTCCCTGAGTCACTCTCAGCCTTCTTATTACTTTTTCCGTGAGGTTCCAGGTTTGAGCACCATAAAGTAAGGAGGGTATTACAGAGGAGTCAAGTATTTTACCTTTTTTTCTTCGCGCCTATCGTTGTGTTCTTCATTATACATCTCAATGTCCAGAATTCCCTCCACGCTATCCCTATTCTTCTTCTCACTTCCTTTTCTGTTCTTTTCTCAAAAGAGATTAATTGGCCCAAGTAGATGATTTCCTTGGCCCATTGTAATTTTTGACCATTAAGGGTAACTTCACTTTCATCACCATTAGTTATCAACCTTGTTTTATTTTCGTTTATTAATAAACCTGCCTTCTTGCTGCTCACTTCCAACTCTACTATCATTTTAGTTAGCATGTCAGCTAGCGAAGAGCACTACATCATCTGCAAATCGCAGATGGTTAAGCTATCTACGATCTATATAAATACCATACTTAGTCCAGCTCAGATCTTTAAAGACTTCCTCA
Source organism: Triatoma infestans (assembly GCA_011037195.1). Lineage (NCBI taxonomy): Eukaryota > Metazoa > Arthropoda > Insecta > Hemiptera > Reduviidae > Triatoma > Triatoma infestans. The sequence goes on along the minus strand of JAAEAF010002747.1, from coordinate 106,257 downwards.
AGTACAGCATTATATAATGTCGGGGATAAGGGGTCACCCTGTTTCACTCCTCTCTGAACACTGAAAAAGGGACCCTTTTTATCCATAATTATTCTGGCCACACTAATTGAGTAGAACTTCCTTAATGTTAACATATTTTTGGTCCACCCATAACCCACCCTTGATCAATTAGAGTCGGAAAAAGAAAGGTATGTTCTACACAGTCAAATGCTTTCCTATAGTCTGTTGTATAGTATGTTCGTATCCCAGAGTAGACATTCCAGAACGAAAACCCGCTTGCTCGACTGGCTGCTGTGCTTCTAAGATATCCCTCATTCTCAATTGCAGAAGTTTAGTAAAAACTTTACCTATACTCGGCGTCAAACTTACAGGACGGTAATTGTCTGTGAATCCCCTTTTTTGAAAAGCAGTACAGTATGAGACTGCCCCCACTGATTTGGAATATACTCTTCTTTTAAGATTAAATTAAATAAAGTTGTCCAGAAGTGTCCTAAGACAGGAAATGAGGCTTTTAAAACTTCATTCGCTATTTGGTCACTACTTGGTGCTTTGTCATTCTTTAGGCTGCTGATTACCTGCTTCACTTTATTATGTGAAATCCTGCACAGTTACCTCTTCTTTTCCTATTTCTTCAAATTTCATATTATCTGTGCATGTGTCTCTCTCTCTATATAAATCCTCAAAAAATTTCGTCGCACTCCCTTCTATCTATGGTTTCACTGGAGTTTCGGTTTTATCTAACGAAGGGTACCTTTGTTGAACTGCTTGCCTTTTGAGTTTTTCCTTGACAACTATTAGATCTTGGTTTCTTTTGTGGATGGTCAACAGTATTACGGTTAAAGAGAAACATGAAGTTGAGGTATTGAGGACTTGCCATTTTTTTGTTGGTTAAGGTAGAATAAGGCCCTTAGAAGTAAGAAAGTAGAATGTAAGGTAGTATGTAGATGTAGATTAAGTTAGGATAGGCTATACGTAAGTTAGGTTAGGATAAGATATAGGCTAAGTTAGTTTAGGATGTATATTAGATTAGGTTAGGAATAGTATAGTTTAAAAATAGAATATAATGGGAAAATTAATGGTAAAAGAAAAAGGGGAGTTGGAATCGGAACTCAGAAGAGGAAGGAAGGACGGACGAAGTTGAGAAGAGCACAGAGAAGGGGAAAAAAGGCTACTGTATAACACTGGAGAAGGTTGCGCGAAGCAACGATAAGTGAGTTAGTTTTTCAGGCCGAAATGAAATCATTTCTTATGAGTGGCAACGTCAAGGTGACGGATTTTTCCACCGTTCGACCTATAGATAGAGCATTCTTTTTGCCCTTAACGGGATTTTGATCGAACGAGGAACTGCCCAGCAGTTGTGGCTGGAAAGTGACGAATCCACCAACGGAGACAATATTAAATCAAAGCAAAGTCAGCCAAAACCTTAGCTTCTGCCCTTCATATCTATACCTCAAAGAAGTAAGAAAATACCGGCGAAAAGTTCAAGTTCCCAGCAAAAAAAATAGTGAATCAGAAAGGGGACAAGTTAGTTTTTTTTTTTGTTCTTTATCCCTTTTTCCTCATCAAGTGACACTCGGTTTTCATTTTTTTATAGTTATTTCTTTTTTTTTATTGTTGTTCTTTCTCTTTTCTTTTGTGTATATTTAATAATAATAATAATAAGTTTATTACAAAAATAATTGTACATTAAAGAAATACATAAGCATATTTTTATCAAAAAACAAAAACTTAATACGGCAAGGAAATCCGTCTGCCGGGGATTGGTCTGTGGTACAAATTTATAAACAACATAAAAAACTTCTACATAACAATGTAGCAAGTAAAAAAACTTTAGGACCATATTATAACAACATAGTTCTACGGTAACGAAAAGATAAACAAACAAATTAAACAAAATTAATTACTTGTGAAAAATAAAAAAAATTATATAGTATCTGGATTGCCAAATAAAACAAATTTGAAAGAGAAGTATTAAAAACATACCAAATATTATTCTTTCAAATTCAATAAACAAGTCGTAAATTGTTGCAAAATTGGAAAGAAAAAAACAAGAGAGAAAGAAAAGAAAAAAATATATAAAATAAAATAGAAGTACAGTTCAGGAAAACAAAATAAAAACAATCAATAACAAATAATAATATAATGGAGGCTCTTCAGTAATTAAATTCATTATTAATTATTTTTCTGTATTCCCAAGCAGAAGCGGCATATGTAATCAGGCGAGGCCATTCTGGACCATTCAGCAAATCAAGAAAAAAAATCAAACGAGAGAAATCTTTCTCCAAATACCGACAAACGATATGGAGCCAAGATAGGACATTGTGCGACGAAGTGAACCGTGTCTTCCTTCACCCTGTAATTGCGGAGAGTGCATTCTTCCTGATCGTCAAGATTATAAGGCTTGTGATTGAGGTTTAGCAGTTCCCCTCTTAGCTTTATCACCCACCATATATCCGAAATGCGATTTTGCGTCTCCGTTTCACCAATCAGACTTGCACTCCTAACGTCATGATTGAGATGCTTATAAATACTGTAACGGCGGGACGCTTGCGCTCTTTCTCTCTGCTTCAAAACAAAAATTTCCTTCAATCGGGAGATAATACATTGAAGCTTTGACGGAAGAACCTCTCTTTCCGAGTTATCGAAATTCAGTGTAACTGCAGTTTGAGTGGCCAGATTTTCCCAGTCCGCAGCCCATGATATGCCTAATCTCTGAACCTCCTCAGCTACTACACGGGGAAACCTTGATTGATCCATACTTAGCACTTTATATATGTAATGACTATTTAAAACCAAAGTATGAAAGAAGATAGGTTCAAGGCCAGTCTCTAAATGAAGAATATAAGAAGGCGTAAAATTTGGCAAAGCAAACAACTTTCTTATGAAGAACCATAGAATCCTTTCTACTTCCTGAAATTCCTGTGATCCCCACACTTGGGCTGCATAACAAAGTATGGATCGCGACACGGCATTAAATATATGAAATTTCGCTTTTAAAGGTATCTGTGGTTGCATTATGGCACGTTTCCATACATAATTTATGGCGTGTTTTGCTGAAGAGGATTTTTCCAAGAAATGTGGCTTTAAAGTCAGTTGCGGGGTTACCAACATTCCCAAATAAACATAACGGTTTACGACTTCTATTTCTTCAGACCTGTAAGTCCAACGCTCTCTAGCTCCAAGCTTACCTCGATTACGAAAGGCAAGTACCTTTGTTTTGCTGAGATTCACATTCAGGTTCCACCTCTCACAGTATTTTTCGAGTTTCAAGATATTTTTCTGTAAAGCGATTGGATTCTCAGCGATGATTACTATGTCATTGCATACAGAATAACCTTAATTAATTGGGTTCCTTCTTGAATCCCCTTTTCCCATTCATCTTCTAAGTCATTTATACATAACGCGAAAAGGAGGGGGCTAAGTAAGCAACCTTGCCTTAATCCACTAGCTACAGTAAATGATTCGCTTTTACCAAATGACGTCCAAACCGAAGAAGTCGATCCACTGAACATATTTTTCAGAGTTGTTACAAATCTTGAAGAGATTCCAGGATCATATAGTTTCAAATATAGAGCATCACGATCGACTGTATCGAATGCAGCCCTTAGGTCCACGAAAAAAGCATAAAGTTTTCTTCTTTGATACAAACGCTTTTTAATTAAATTATATAAAACAAAAATACAGTCAGCCGTGGAGTATCCTTTTCTGAAGCCAGCCTGGCACTCTTTCAAAATCTTATTTGCGTTAACAAACATTTCCAGTCTGTTTAAAAGAAGACCAGAGAATAGTTTACCTATACAGTTCAGAAATGACAAACCACGAAAATTTCTTGCGTCAGATATATTTCCTTTTTTAAATACTGGGAAAATAATTGATTCTTTGAAGCTAGAAGGAATGCAGCCTGTAGCATAAATTTCATTAAAAACAAGGAGAAGCTGCTCAAGATACTCCAAAGGCGCATTCTTAAAGAATTCATAGCTTAGCCTATCAATTCCTGGTGCTTTATTATTTTTGGCTTTCTCTAAGAGTATATTCAATTCATCCATTATGAAAGAGCGATCCATATCGGCTGAGTTAATTAACGGAGGGGCATAATAATTCAATGTGCTAGTGGGACGGGACGGACATAGCAATGTTCTAAAATGAAGAACCCACTCACCTGCAGAAATACCAGTATAGACCATATGATTAGAATTTCGAAAAACATTAAAAACATCCCAAAAATCTTTACTTAACTTGACACTTCTAAATCGTTCCAACAGTTTCTATAATATTCTGACTTTTTTGAGGTTATTAGTTTTTTATAATTACTATTGGCTTCGAAATAAGCTCTTTTAACAATTTGAGATGAACTCTTACGACAAAAATATAACAACCTTCGCGATTTTTTTCTTGCTTTGTGACAATTCGAATCATACCACGGCTGCTTAAATATCCGTTTCTTGTTATCATGATCTCGATGCCAAAAAGCCGCCTTTTTAATACAATCAATCAGAAAAGATATGGCATTCTCAGGGCCATACTGTTCAAGATTGATAGATTGCTGAATCTCATTAACAAGTAACTCCTGATAACGAACCTTGTTACCATTATTCCACCTTATTTGGGGAGGCAAAGGATAAATTTGTTCATCAACAACCACTGATTTTAAAGAAAAAGTTATTGGAAGATGGTCAGAGAATGTCTCACTCTTTATGGAGAAATCGATTATGCTTGGAAGGATATTTAGTGACACACAGCACAAATCAATAACTGAGCTGCCACGAGCTCCTATATACGTAAAGTGTCCTTCAGCATCACTTTTAGAACGACCATTCAATATAATCAGGCCGTGCTCATCACATATGTTAACAAATTTATTCCCTCTTGCATTTGCCACACTGTCTTTAGAGCAACGGATAAAATCAAATTTCTCTGAATCAATAGGCAACTCATTACTTAATTCTTGGAGTAAACCAATTCTAGCGTTCGTGTCACCCACTACAATGAAATCAGCTTCAGATATTTCTGAAATTAAATCAATAAATTCATTAAATTGCTTCTCCCAGAAAGAGCAATTTAAATAAATGGGAATGATATAATACTCAGAACTACAACTGTTAACGCAAGAAATTATTACTGAATCCCCAATTTTTATAAATTTAAATCTCTGTTTTAATTTCTTTTTAATTCCATATAAAGCCCCTCCACTAGGTCTCCCATATTTATGTTGTTTTGATGCCGCTATCCAATTAAGATTGAATTCAGAAAAATATTTATCAAAGTAAGCAGAACAGCTACCATTATCAATTACATGAGTTTCAAAAAGAAAAAAAATATCAAAAGATTTAATAAAAGAAATAAACGAAAAATCTCCTATCTTATTATTAAGGCCTGCAATATTGTAGGATAAAACATTAATAGAATTTAATTTATGCAGATTACCATAAGTTGCCAATGAAGTAGTATTTTGCCGGCAGACGGATAATTCTCAAGTTTTATTTTTAGTAGATGTAGACTGTTTGCGCACTGGTGATACATAACGGTTGGCTCCCATGGTGGCACTGCGGGGATGATCCATTAGAAGTCCGTTGATAAACACAGAGAGGTCCTGACCCACTATCTCTTTTAATTTAGCTGCCCCCAATTCCTCGTTGTAAGTAAGTCCCATGGAATCTTCCCAGGAGAATAAAATACCACTGACAATTATTTTGTCTAACCTAATGAAACACTTGAGGTTGCTATTGAATCGACGGAGTTCCCATCGCAGGCGAAACAAATTATGCCTTCGCCTACGAATCTTGAGTGAATAGTCTTGTTGAATTCTCCAATCAGTTCCCTTCAAGCAAGATGACTGCCTTAAAACTGCCCATTTGTGTATATTTATAGTTATAAGTGTTTAATTTCTTTTGTTGGTTATAGAAGAAGATAGTTTTTTTTTACTCTTTTTTCCCTCTGTGTATAAATGTAAGTAATTTGTTTGTTGTTTTCTTTTTCTGTTCTTTGTAAAGTGTATCTGTAAATTTTCTTTTTGTTTATTGGAAAATACAGAGGTGAAAACTGTTTTATTAAGCCAATCCAAGTCTGTTTGTTTGTCCTCTATCCCTCAAAAGTAAGTGTAAGTAGTATTAAATAGTCAACCGGCACGACAGCAGTGGCCGTGCGTATAGAGTTACTAGGCTGATAACTCGCAGGACGCTGGTTCAATCCCAGCGAGACCCATTTCTCTTTTTCTACCTTTTTTTTTTTTTCGCTCGTCTATTTTTTTTTCTTTTTTCTTCTTTTCTTCCTCCTTATTTATTTGTTTTTTTTTATTTTTTATTATTGGTTATCAATTAATATTATTAATTTTAATACTATTATTAATAATAGCCCTGATCACTCATTCCTAACACCATCCTTATAATTTCTGTTTGTTATTTTTAATACTATTATTTTCCCGAACTATTATTATTGTTATTATCCTCCTTATTCCGTTTATCACTACCATAATTTTCCCGTCCTTTCTTTTCTTTCCCTCTCCCTCCAACTCCCTATAGCAAAGGACCCTCCATCTTCACGGCACCACCCTATATTCTGAGGACTGTAACAACAGGTTTAGGTCTGTCTGTTTTTGTATTTCATCTTCAAGTCTCTTTTCTAAGGAGCATGAGTTACTCAGCACTTTCTTTTTTAGATTCAAATCCTCTTTAATAATAAGCTTGTCATATTTGATAATAACAAATTTTCCGTTACTGTGGGCGTCGATCATTTTTGGAATAAGTATACAAGAGTTCTCTCTAATATATTTTTGGGAAAATTTTCTTGTATTACTTCCTTTTAATTTTTTTGTATTTCTTACTATTTGTTGTTTCATTTTTAATGTGGTAAACCCTACCATTACAGGCCTTAATCTACCTGCATCAGGCGCTCCAATTCATCTGAGAAAATCGATGTTGTTTTCATCACAGTTCACCTGTAACTCTTCGTTAATAAATCTTAAAATTTCTCTCTCAACTGTTCAATAATTTGAACTTGTTCATCATGTTCAATAATTTTTTTCATTAATATCGGCATGTATTTTATCTACTTTATCTGTAGTAATCTTCCTATTATTCTCAATATCACTTTTTATTTCTGTTCTTATAAGTCAAAAATTGATTTCAGTAATTTTTTTTTTTTTTAATTGAGTGTTTAAACCAGATCAACAATTTTGTTATACATGGTTGTAATATATGAGTTATTAATTTACAGATATTTATTGTGAGGGTTCAGTCTAAGACTGTCCCATATAACGGATAATTTAGATTGCTAAAAGGAAGTAGATTACAACTGTATTATGTCTTGTATAAGACGAGGGCGCAAGCGACGATTATTAATCGGTTTTCCTAGGCTGTTAATATTTTTATGTTTAGAAGATTGAACGGATTTGAGAAATTTTAAGGAAAGTGAATTGATAAATTCTTTTATTGTTGGAATTCCGAGTTCTTTATGAACATGATTATTTCTGACAAACCAGGGAGAGTCTGTTATTGTTCTTAGAATTTATTTTGTATTATTTGTATTTTATTTATAACAGAATCCGCTGCTCCACCCCAAACAGGACAAGCGTAAGTAATTAACGGTCTTGTTAAGGAGGTATACGTAATAGAAGGCCACATTTTACTTTTAATTTGGACTTCCTGTTTAGCAGGGCGTACAACTGCGACAATCTAGCGTATGCCAGTTTAGTTTTCCGTTCTACATGTATACGCCAAGTCAGCCTCCTATCCAAGTATAACCCCCAGGTACTTAACCGTTTCACCCGGCAGTTTCCATGGTATAGCTACATGTTAATAGTTTTAGGTATACTTGGCCGTCTCAGAGTGAATATCACGGACTGACAATTTTCTGTATTAATTTGGATTAATAAACCAGTCGGTTAAGTAGTTTACTGCAGTCTGTAGCTGATTTACGTCTATGTTGTCATGTTGTGCGAATATAGCGGTATCATTCGCGTACATTGCTACTGTTGTTGTATCGTTTGTAGGTATATAATGCATGAAAATATTGAAAAGTACCAGTCCAAGGACTGAGCCTTGTGGAACGCCGGCGCAAATATTGTATGATTGTGACTCGGTTATTTTTACTGAAAAGGTTCTGTTATTTAGAAATGAAGTCAGAATATTTATTAAATAAGATGGTAAATTGTTAATTTTTAATTTGTAAATTAAACCCTCATGTCACACTTTATCGAATGCCCTGGCTATAGAATGCAGCCGTATGTTTTTTTCTCTTCGAACCCGTTTATTATTAATTCATGAATATTTTGCAATGGATGGACTGTGGAATGTTCATTTCTAAAACCGAATTCAAATTTTGGAATAACATTATACTGGTTTAAAACGTATTTAGTCTCTTTTTAATAACTTTTTCTAATAATTTGGATAGGCCTGACAGTAAACTGATAGGTCTATAGCTGGATATGAGGTTTTTAGGTTTATTTGGCTTATGAAGTACTATTATTGGGCATCTTTCCAGGAATTTGGGAAGTATCCTACTGATAGACAGGCATTAATAATTGAGGCTGAAAAAGTTTGAGATTTTCTTGTTAAATTTTTTAATACGAGATTTGGTATTCTATCGTCTCCAGGGCATTTTTTATTAATAAGTTTTTTTATAAAAGACGATATTTCTGAAGGTGATGTCCATTTTGGATATTGTTTATGTGAGAAATTAAGAAGAGTGTTTATATTTGGATCAATGTTTGGTTTTGACAGTGAAGAAGTTGATAGTGATGACAGTTGAACATTTGGTTGGAATATTTCTGAGGCAAAGTATTCTGCAAAGGTTTCACATTTTTCATTACAAATGAATTATTAATTTTCAGAGGGGGAATGTCACATTTTTGTCTTAAAATTTTGTTAGTAAGTTGCCATAGACTTTTATCATTAAGGGCGCCTTCCACTGCGAGCGAAGCGGGCTCCGTTCGGTCTCCGTTCAACTCGCAAAGGTTTATCTTCATGTAAGTGCTTCCACTATGAAAAGAGTGAGCAGAGCGGACTGAACGAGTATAAAGAGTTACAAAAGTGGTCGCAGAATTGGGCGGATTTGGGACGGACTCCGTTCGACTCGCAACGCCAAATCTCATAGAAGTGCTTCCACCAATAGATGAGTCAGCGGAGCGGACTGAGCGAGGAAAAAGGAGCCGTTGTGTCACGCTGTGCAATGCTAGTTTTGAACGGTGTCCGCTAGCCCTTCCCTACCTCCCTCCCTGCTTATGCGCGCCTTCCACTGCGAATATCTTTTTTAGCTCATTCTTGAACATGTTCTGTGACTGCAGTATCGTAGTGTATTTGAATAAAATGGAGCTTTTTATTGAAACAGTGCGACAATACCCTTGTTTATGGAATACTAGCGACAGAGATTATCATCTTGTAAATCGTAGAATATCCGCAGTAAATCGCCTTTGACAGGTCTCTCTCTAATGTGGTTGCTCATCCAAAATCTTGGTTTGTTAAGCTTCTTTTTCTTATAACTATAGAGTAGCAAGCATTTACTTATCGTATTTATATAGTCATCATCACTGGAATCGTCTGACATTATTACTAGAAAAACGAAAAAGAAAACTTCAATCACGACTTACTCGATCCAATTGGCTGTGATGAACTGGCTGACCATTCAGTCCGCTGATAATGGAAGCATCAACCCCTTCCATCTCATTTCTCGCTTAGCTCAATCCGCTACCAGGTTTGCGAACCCGCTGACAATGGAAGGCAAATATCTCTTATGTAAAACTCTTTTTTAGAGGAAGGTCAAAACTATTTTACTCCGTTTCGCTCAGCTATTTCATGCTCATTACCCTTTCGCAGTGGAAGGCGCCCTTTAGGATGGATATTCTCGATATAATTTTCATATTTATTAAGTTTATATCTGTCCAAGTCGAATTTCTCTACTCGGATTAGTCTATTCAGCTCTTTCTTCAAATAGGTACATCTCTGTCTTTGCCAAGCTTTTCTTACTCTGTTCTTTTCTTTTATTAAATTTTCTAAATAAAGGGGGAGTGTTGTTATGTGCTTATTACGTTGATTATTCCATTTTTTAGGGATAGAAGTATAACAAGCTGTTTTAATTGTAACAGTTAAGTGGGTTATAGCCCGGTCTATTTCATTTTCCAAATATATTTTTCGAGGAATGTTTAAATTATTGTCAATTTCCATTTTAAATTGATCCCAAGCTATTCGACCATTTATAAGTGGAGTTATTGTAGGTGTGTGACTAGTGTTTGCGTTAAATGTTGTAATAACAGGAAGATGGTCAGAATCTAATTCAGCTAATACTTCATTATAAATAGGAAAGGAAAAGTTTTTAATTAATAACAAATCTAGAATGTCTGGTTGATGATTAAATCTATTTGAATAATACGTGGGATCGTTTGGGGCAACTATATGTAAGTTATGGTTAGTAGTGGCATTAAGAAGACGAAGTCCATTTCTATTATTTACTCTACAATTCCATGCTATATGTTTTGTGAATTTAAATCTCCAAATATTAATACAGAATTACTTAGATTTGCTAAAATTTCAATATCTGAATTAAGAATAGGTAAGTTTGGTGGTTGGTAAGATACTATTGCAATATTTAAATTTTCCAATTTTATATCAATGCTAATTACTTCCATATTTTCACAATTAAAGTGGGAAGTTCATGGTGAACGATATTATTTTTAATAAAAAAAAAACTCCTTGGCTACACCTCCAGCTGCCGTACGAAAGGGTCTGTCATTTCTGTAAATTTTGTAATTGGGAACACGGAATTTTTCATTACAGTTAAAATGGGTTTCCATAACACAGGCAGTGTCTATGGCATGTCTGGCCAAAAAATGAATAAAGGTATTTCTTTTATTTTTTAAACCGTTACTATTCCAATTTAGGATTTTTAAATTTTGAAGAGTTTTATGTCTATTTATCGTTTTGCGATAAAAAGGTTTGTGTTGTTAGATTTGTAAAGAATTTTGTAATTTGTGGTATAAATGGTTTAATAGCTTCCATTACTGTTTTACAGATTAGAGACATTAGGTCGGTATTTTGGCAGTTTTGAGTTATATTTTGAGATTATCTGTTCTGTTTTAATACGTTTGCATATGATGAACGAGAAGCAATATAGTAGAATTTGAAGCAAATAGGGGCTTGTATCTTGCGCAGTATTAGAGGTTGTACTTGTGTGTTTGAATTTGAGCATTATCCAATGGTCTGTTGAAAGTTGGCTGGCGTATTAGCCTATTTTTAGATTGTAAGTAATAAGGGCAGCGTTTATAATTGGCGGGATGTGTGTCCCCGCAGTTAACACAAATGGGATTGTCAATCTTTTTTTGTGCGCGTTCAGTGTACAGATGGTTACCAGAGCATTTTGCACATCTTGGTTCCAATTTACAATAATTTTTGGTATGTCCATATCTTTGACAACGTATACACTGAGGTATATCATTAGTTTTCCTTTTAGGCTCTACGAAGATTTTAATTCGTCTATTATTTCTTCGTCTGTCAGAGAATATGGTACACCGCGTATAATAACATTAAGTTTATTATTTTCATTATTAGGGAGCTGGAAAGTATGATAATTGATATTATTATTGTCGTAATTTTCTGTTAGCTTTCTGAAATCATTTACATCAGTAGTCACGATTTTTATACTATTAGTACATTGTTTTATTTCGAATGAATTTTTAAGTAATTTCTTAATATCCTTCACCACTTCTTGATAATTTATAATTGTGTTTTTATTAGCGTGAAAAAAAATGGGAGGTATTTTAATTTTATTACTCACTGGTTGTTGTTCTTCGCCATCGTTATTAACATCGTTTTTTAGTAAATCGATATGATTTCGAATAGATATTATTAAAAGTAGAAATATCTGTAAATCCGACACATTATTTTTTACCCTGTTTAGGTGGGCTGTTTGTAGGTGACACTGTTTTCTGTTTTCTCGAGAGCGATTAACTTGCCAATCGGAATTTTCTGGAGAGTTGGCATCACCAGGTTCTATTTCAGTTACACTTGTATTCACAATAAGAGCATTTAGCAGTAATTTAAATGGCTAAACACAGAATTATACAATGGAATTTTCACTCACTAAAATAAAAGGGCAATTTTACACTTATAAAAGATTGTAAAATAAGAACAGTAAATTATATCTTGTTAAAAATACAAGATGTTTGCACAGAGAACACACTCTGTGTCTAAAGTGGACTTTGTACACAACCGCACTCTTTCGCAGTCAGAGGCCAACTGATTCAGTAATTTGAAATCACCCATTATTAAAGTATAATTTAACAGTACACAATTTATGTAATTTATAATAAGGCAAAAGTTTAATATTATTTGATTATAGTTTGTGAGTATAATTTTTAAAAAGAAGAGAATAGCTATCTGTTATGGAATTATAATAGAGAAGTTACTCTCTAGTATTAATTTCAAAGTTTATTATTATTATTTATTAGGATACAATGAAAGTCTGAATGTACTTTCTTTCTTTCTGGGGCGCTACAGTCCTGAAAGGACCTGGGCCTCCTCAACCAGCTTCCTCCATTCCTCTCGATCATGGGCTCTCAAACGCCATCTACGCATGCCCAGCTCGTCAGGTCCGCCCCACATCATCGAGCCACCTCATACGAGGCCTCCCTCGATGACGTCGACCCCCGGGAGGGCCATAAAGCATCCTTCTGGGCAAGCGTTTCGGCCTATCCGCTCCACATGATCCAACCATCTAAGGCGTCCTTGCTTAATAAAGGCTACAATAGGATGCAAAAATAGGTTCCTGGTATAGATCCTTCAACTCTACATTCGACCCAATCCTCCACCGATCTCGCTTCTTCACTAGCCCGTAACCTTTCTGAGGATCTTCCTCTCCCAGACATTCAGAGCCCGCTCGTCTTCCCTTGTCAATACCCACGTCTAACTACTGGTCTTATCACCGTCTTATGTACCGGTAGCTTTGCACTTGTAGATAACGCTTTAAAGCGCAACATATTGTGAATCGTGAAATAGCATCTACTGCCTGCAGCGATTCTCGCCTTAATGTCAGAGTTAACATCATTCTGTTCGGTAACAACCGCTCCTAAATATTTGAAGCCTTTTACCCTCGCAAATTTGTAGTTCATCATCTCAATGAATTTTTTTTCTTTGCCCGGGTTTCTTGCGGTTTTCATCTATATTGTCTTATCCGCATTTATTTGTAAACCGAGCTTCTTTGCCGCTTCCTCAAACTCATGAAAAGCTCTAGCTAAGGCATTCATAGTGCGCGCCGTTATAACCACATCATCGGCATAAGCCATGTGCTGAGTGAGACGACTGTAAATAGTCCCATGTGGGTTTGTGCGAATGGCCCTTATTGCTAGTTCTAGGGCCATATTAAATAGAATGGGCGAAAAAGGACCCCATTGTCTAAGGCCTGTGTTTACCTTAAACTCTGCGGACAGTTTTCCCTGCACCTTTACACGGCATCTGGTGCTTGCTAGAGTCATTCTGGAGAGTCTAATTAATTTCTCCGGTATTCCCAAGAATCGAAGTCCCATCCAGAGTCTATTCTGCCGTACGCTTGTCTGAAGCCCACAAACAGGTGGTATAGGGTGACATTGAGCCCCCATGACTTTTCCAACATTTCTCTTATGGAGAATATGTGAGCAATTGTGGATCGTTCACGTCTGAACCCACATTGATAATCCCCGACTTCTCTTTCCATCCAAGCAGTAATTCTTTTCGCCAGCAGTACGGATAAAGCCTTATAGCTGGTACCAAGCAAAGCAATTCCACGGTAGTTTTCACAATTTAGTTTGTCACCTTTTTTGAGGATTGGACATATGTTGCCACTCCCCAATCTTGACGCATTCTCTCGTTAGTTCATATGTCCCAAGTAGTTGGTATAATTCTTCGATAAATTCTTCAGCACTGGCCTTTATCAGCTATGTTGGTATTTCATCGAGACCAGGGGATTTATTATTTTTCAGTGACATGAGAGCTTCCAAAATGTCTTCTCTTTCAGGCGGAACTTCCTCTGGAGAGTCATCACATGCGCTGGACAGATATTGCAATTGTATTTGGTCATTTCTAAAAGGGTTGAATAAGGAGCTAAAATGTTGAACCCATCGCTTCATTATGGATTAATCATCCATTAGAAGAACGCTTTCTATGTCTAAAAGCGAGTTCATTCTCGGCTTAAAACCCTTCTTCAAATCTTTACTCCTTTATAGAACTTTCAACTCTGGCCGGATTGAAAATCTTGCTGTAACTTCTCTAAATATTCCATCTTTTCTTTTCTCTTCTTTTTTCTACACATCATCTTAGCTTCCCTCCGCTTTGCTCTAAACTCCTCTACCGTTGCCCTTGTTCTTCTTTGTAACATTTTCAGTCTCGCCTTTTTTCTTTCCTCCATGGCTTCCCCGCACTCATCATCGAACTATCATTCCTCCCTCTTTTTCTGCTTTGTCCTAGGACTTCCTTAGCGCACGATATCAAAACTTCACGCATTCTCATCCATCTGGACTCCATATCTGCTTCCTCGCCATTATGTGACTGTTGGCCTTGTAAGCTTTTTCTCACTTCTTCTTTATATCTTCCTTTTATTTCCTCATCTTTCAGCTTATCTAGTAGCAATGTTGTAACTTTCTCTGACCATCCACGTGTGCTTACCGCTATTTTTTGCCGGTATTTGACTTTCACTAAGAAATGATCTGAATCGCAGTCTGCACCCCTCAAACTCCGCACAGTAGGGGTGGTTTAACATCTGTTACATGTCTCCCATCTATCAGCACGTGATCTATCTGGTTGCGAATGTTCCCAATTGGTGATACCCATGTCTGTTTATGTATGTTCTTGTGTGGGAATTGTGTGCTACTAATTACCAATCCTTGGGACATCGCAAATTCTACCAATCTTGTTCCATTAAAATTGCTGACATCGTGCAGACTGTGTGCCCCTATTGTAGATCTGAAGCTCTCTTTCTTGCCTATTTTTGCGTTCAGTCTCCTAGAATCATTCTATCATCATTTTTTGGCAAGTCCTCATAAGCCTGATCCAGGGCATCATAGAATGGGTCTTTAATCTCGTCTTCTTTGTCCTCATTAGGCGCGTGCAAACTTAGTAGGGATATATTGAAAAAATTTCCCTTTAACCTTATCATGCATATCCGTTCATTAATAAGTTTATATTTCAATAAAGCATGTTTCATGGTCTTCTTAATAAAAAAAACCGTCCCAAATATATTCTCAGGGTGCCCGCTATTGACGAGAATGTAATCACTTAGTTCGACCATGGAAGTATTAAGCTATAGCCACTTTATACCTTCTCAATTCTGATTCTACCTGTAGGCTCAAACCTGGTTGAAATATGCTCCTCAAATTCCATGTTGCCAGAAATAAGTGTTGTCCTTTGACGCGCCTTGGTCGTTTCCTTTGATCAGTCCGGTTTTTCCTTGATGTTGAGTCTTCGCAACAAGTTGTTTTTTTATGGAGGTGAGTTGTCAGCCCCCCCGTCTCTTTGGAGGGCCCAGGATTTATAGGTTTACTCCTTGGTCCTAAGACCTAATAAACATAGGGAAGGTAGACCTATGGTGTGTACTGTACTGCCTTAGTATATGTGTGTAGAGTATGCGCGTGAGTGTGTGAGTGTATGTGAAAATGAGTACTGTGCTGTTAATATGTGTGTGCATGGTGTAGTGAGCTGTGGTAACCCGGGGGGGGCGCTGCTCCCCAAGTGACTACATGCAATAACCACCACCCCTTGCGGGGGCTGATGTACTTACTAACCGACAAACATGTGTACACATACACACACACATAGGCCCTTTAACTCCGTAATTTTCAAACATATTGTTTACTTTCATTGCATACTATAAACCAAACTGAACAGAAAATTATTAGGGATTGCAAAAAACAGTTGTGAATGCAATTCTTAAATATACACATTCTTAAATATAGTCAGCCTTGGAAAAGGATAATCTGTAGTAATTTCTCTGACTCCTACTAAGAGCAAGGATTACGATTGTGCTACATTTTCGAAATTGAGTTTTCACCGGAAATACATGGTTTGAGGTGCCTTGAAGACAAACAAAATGATTTTAACGAATGGTCAGTATGTGTGTGTGAACAAAATATCGAAAAATCAAACTGTTCAAATAAGAGCTGCTCACGGTCACCAAGTTTATTCGCAAAATCCTTCAACCGAAAGTGAAACTTTACTGAATGGTTTTTCACTTTTTCGCATTTTTCTCGAAAACGCTTTTCAACAAAGTTTCTTTAAACTTTATATACTATACACACACGCACACATATCACTTTTATTTGAAACATTTTCCAGGGACAATTGATTATTTGGTGGTTCTGTGAGAACAGTAGCGCTAAACTTTCTAAAGTACCACTTCAATGCAATGATAATTCTACCACCTATACAATAGTAATAGATATTAGAGAAGCATTGTCAGAATTCGAAATTTGAAGAAAATCGGAAAACCGAAAGTGCGGTTTTACACATCAGGTTTTTGAGTTTTTCAGAATTTTCTCGAAAACGGCCATTCAAATTTCTTTTAAACTAGTAATGCTAACTATACAAATATTAACCTTTCACTTTCATTTGTGACATTCTTCTATTAAAAACTCCTTGGCATCTTTTGTTATAGCTCAACAATAGTTATAGTCAACAACGGTTTGCAATCATTGCAATTTCTAGAAAATATATTAATTAAATTTTATTAATAGCAGTAAGAGGATGTCGAATGTCATATATATATATATATATATATATGTGTGTATATGATTAGCATAACCCGATAAAAAGAATTATCGGTGTATTTTGTAGTGATAGTCTGTTCGCCCAAGTGTGAAAAAATAGGTTTAATTGGTTCACAAGCGAGTTTTGTTCTGTTCTTTTATTAAACTTTGTTTCGATGTCTTGTGTTTTTTGTCAAAATAATATCAAATCGTGTACTTTTGTAGCCGAGTGTATAGAGTGATTGTGTTAATTCAGGTTGGTGGTGTCCATGTTCAGGTGGCTGGTGCATTGCGGGTTTTGCAAAGTTTATAAGAAAGGCACGAAGAAAAAAGTACAGCGAGATATATGAATCTCACGTCTCCTAATACAGACTGCAACAAACTTAAACAAATAAAAAAAGGTTTTTAAAGCACATTCATTTTACAAACATTGAGAAATAGACTCAAACCAACGCCAATCACCTAAACACAGACAAGCATGAATCCGACATTAACAATATAAAAACGCTAATACAAAAGGGCGACGACTAGACACATTATAAGCACTGACAGTATACCAGATATATAAGATATCGAATCAAAACCTAATAAATGAACAAAATTTGCTAGCGAATCTTGATTCAACACCTTCTTGTCACAATTATGGTATCGCAAATAATCGTTAGTTACTGAAAAAGACTAAAAGCATACAAAGATAACTCAGTGTTTCAGGGAGATGGACGAAGACAAGAAGATGGTCTGGGCGAATTGAAGGCAATGTCACCACTGCCCACCTAAACACAACACACCTTAGATTTTATTTTTCTTTCAAACTTATTTCTGACAAAACTGATTTTAGGAATGTTTAGAAGGAGACCACGTCCCCCTCAAAAGGCATTTCACTAAAGTTCCCTTATTGCGACGGTCGGCAACCTTTTCTGGACTGCCGGCCATTTAAAAAAAAAAAAATATTTTTAACAGGGCCGCAAATCGGATGTTATGTAATGTAGTATGTAGTATGTAATGTAGTATGTAGTATGTAATGTAGTATGTAGTATGTAATGTAGTATGTAGTATGTAATGTAGTATGTAGTATGTAATGTAGTATGTAGTATGTAATGTAGTATGTAGTATGTAATGTAAGTAATTGTAGATGTATGTAGTATGTAGTATGTAATGAGTTGTAGTATGTAATGTAGTATGTAGTATGTAATGTAGTATGTAGTATGTAATGTAGTATGTAGTATGTAATGTAGTATGTAGTATGTAATGTAGTATGTAGTATGTAATGTAGTATGTAGTATGTAATGTAGTATGTAGTATGTAATGTAGTATGTAGTATGTAATGTAGTATGTAATGTAGTATGTAGTATGTAATGTAGTATGTAGTATGTAATGTAGTATGTAGTATGTAATGTAGTATGTAGTATGTAATGTAGTATGTAGTATGTAATGTAGTATGTAGTATGTAATGTAGTATGTAGTATGTAATGTAGTGTGTAGTATGTAATGTAGTATGTAGTATGTAATGTAGTATGTAGTATGTAATGTAGTATGTAGTATGTAATGTAGTATGTAGTATGTAATGTAGTATGTAGTATGTAATGTAGTATGTAGTATGTAATGTAGTATGTAGTATGTAATGTAGTATGTAATGTAGTATGTAGTATGTAATGTAGTATGTAGTATGTAATGTAGTATGTAGTATGTAATGTAGTATGTAGTATGTAATGTAGTATGTAGTATGTAATGTAGTATGTAGTATGTAATGTAGTATGTAGTATGTAATGTAGTATGTAGTATGTAATGTAGTGTGTAGTATGTAATGTAGTATGTAATGTAGTAGTATGTAGTATGTAATGTAGTATGTAGTATGTAATGTAGTATGTAGTATGTAATGTAGTATGTAGTATGTAATGTAGTATGTAGTATGTAATGTAGTATGTAGTATGTAATGTAGTATGTAGTATGTAATGTAGTATGTAGTATGTAATGTAGTATGTAATGTAGTATGTAGTATGTAATGTAGTATGTAGTATGTAATGTAGTATGTAGTATGTAATGTAGTATGTAGTATGTAATGTAGTATGTAGTATGTAATGTAGTATGTAGTATGTAATGTAGTATGTAGTATGTAATGTAGTATGCAGCTTAAATAGGTTTTTTTTTAATCAAATATAAATGTTATTTAAAAAAATAAAGTAGAAATTATTAACAATTTTATTTACACGCTGCAATAACGCGGAGAACAAAAAAGTGTCAATCCTTAAAAAAGAAAATAATTTATTTTATTAAAATAAAAATAACATTAAAATTTAATGCGATTTTTGTTCTTGAATGTTTTTCTACAATTCATTTATGTCGGGTTGGGTTTGAGAAACTGAAATCCTCAAAATGTTTTGCAAATTTTCATCGGTCAATCTCGTTCTATATTTTGATTTTATGAAATTCATTCTTGAAAAAGTTTGTTCGCATAAATAAGTGCTCGAAAAAATGCAAATCATTGATTTTGTAAAATCTCTTAAATTAGGAAAGTTATTTTCTAGTAGATCTGAATAGAAAGAACTAATTAAATTATTTTCATCAAAATGATTGTTATATACATTGTGTGATTGTAATTCAATTAACTCTAGTTGTATCTCTGGTGCTTTTAAAATATCAAATTTAATAGGATTTTCAAATATTAATATAACTATTTCTCTTGCATAAAAATCTTGAAAGCGATAACGAAAATTTTCGTTCAATAATTTTAGTGAATCAGTATAAATATTATCTGAAGGTCACTGTTTGTCATTGTTTATTAAAAACGTTTGAAAGTAGGAAAATGACAATAATTATTCTTTTCAAGTTGAGAAATAAACAATTTCATTTTAAATTGAAAACTTTTAATTTCTGTAAATAACTCATTGATTAACTTTCCTGAGGTATTTAATTTACTGAGGTAAGTTGTAATGTCAACAAGAAAAGCTAATTCGCTTATCCATTTAAAATTCGATAATTCTGGTATATTGTTTCTGTCAAAATCATTTCAATCTCCTCTCTCAACTTGAACAATTTTTTTAAAACTTGCCCACGACTGAGCCATCTTACTTCAGAAAAGTATACAATATGTTCATATTCTGCATCTATTTCGTTTAAGAATTTTCGAAATGTTCGATTGTTCATGCCGTTCTTGCGAATATAATTGACGGATGTATTACAATATTCATAACAATTTCCAAATTTACAACTTTTGCACAAAGTGCATGTTGATGGATAATACAATCAAGTTGTAGAGGAGGCTGTTTAATATTCAATTCTCTAAATTTTTTATTAATCAATCCTAATAAACCAGTATTGTGACCTGTCATGTTTTTGCGCCATCAGTTGTCACATTTCTTAAATTGTCCCACTTGAGATCGTGCATTCTGAAAACATCTAATAGTTGCAAAAATATATCTTCATCTTTTGAATTACCATGAAGACTTTTTAATGCAGCAAGTTCTTCTGTTACACAAAATGTTTATCAATTCCACGGATACAAATCAGCAGTTGATCGGTGCTAGTAATATCGTTGGTTTCATCAAGCGCTAGTAAAAATGCTCAAATTGTTAAGAATTAAACATAGATGATATATTTGAATTCGTCGAACTACTGCAGGTGCAGACCAACTAATATCTTCAATTCTTTATTTTATCCGGAAAATTTCGTTAACAGCAGCTAAAATAATTTATTAATGAATTCTCCATCCGGAAATGGTTTGCTATGCTCAGCACTTAATTTCGAAATATGTAAACTCGTTTTGACCAATGCTGAATTTTGTTCGTCACATTTTTTAAAAATATTTGATTGTGCTTCTAATGATTTTTGCATTAATTGCATTTAATTTTATCATATTCATTTTTATGTTTCGTGTCGCAGTGCCGACGAAAATTAAATTCTTTAAATGCACTTATAGATTCTTTGCAAATTAAGCATGGTGCTTTATTGTAATTATTAGTAAAAAAATAATCAAAAGTCCACTTTTCATTAAATTTGCAGTTTTCCTCATTAATTTTTCTTCTTTTTGGCATTTTATTCATTTTTACTACGATGAAATATAAATAATTTATTAATTAAATTAAAATAACTTGCGTATATCTAATTACAAATTTACCTATATAAAATTATGAAGAGGCCGCAAAAACCAGCTGCCGGTTACAGAGAAACGTCACTCACTTGTCAACGTGAATATGTTCCATTGGTAATACGCATTTGCGGAGTGCAAATACATATTTTTAATGCCGGCAATACACAGTATGGCGAGGAAAGGCGAGTGCGTGAGTGTACATGTGCTACTTCGCCACGCTTCGTCACCACTCGGCTTAGAGGTGGTTTTTTTGGCACAAGTCAAAGGGACACCAGGCGAGAGGCGAGACAGCTCGAGTGTACCTCAGTATGTACACATTCGACCTTGCTTACCGTTTCTTGGGAATTTAAAAAATAATTATCCATAAAAACTTTTATTACTTTTTGTTAGTTTTTATTTATAAAAAATAATATTAATAATACAATCAATAAATATAATAGTAATAATAATATAATAAAAAAGCCTTCCTAATTTTTAGTTTACCATATAAAAGTTATAACTGGTTGGTGGGCCGCATGCTGCCCGCGGGCCGTGCATTGCCGCCCCCGTGCCTTACTGTATATTAAACATAAAAATCTAGTAAACATTCCACATTTAGTTACTTTTTGATAGTGCTAGTTTCTACCGTTAAATATGTACCACTGTGCAGAAGGGACGTGTGATGGTGCAGAGTGGAATGTGATGCCACGTCTGTCTGCCAAGAAGTCCTGTCTCTCCTTCAGCATGGTAGCAGTGGTATTCTTCATCTACCTCTCTTGGCCGGAACAACCTGCTCACATCACACACATCCATCCACCTGACAGTCGCCACCACCATACCGTAAGTCTCCTCTACCTGTATTCTCATTTATTCAACCATGACTAGTTTAAATTTATATAGTAATTAAGATGAGTAACCGGCTGACTTTAACTCATCTATTTAAGTAAGTGGATTCCTCTATTTTACCTCTGGTGGATGTTATATAACAGCGATCTTTCCTTATATTTCGAGAAATCATTCTGCACATCATGCAATTTTTGCGAAGTAGAGAAGTAGCGTGAACTGTTTTTACTCAAATGTGAAAAAAGAGTGGTTAAATTTGAATTTAATTCTATATGTAGGGAGTGAAGTGTTCACCTATATGTAAGGAGTAAAGTGTTCACCTATATGTAAGGAGTAAAGTGTTCACCTATATGTAAGGAGTAAAGTGTTCACCTATATGTAAGGAGTAAAGTGTTCCAATACTGTAAGGAGTAAAGTGTTCACCTATATGTAGGGAGTGAAGTGTTACCTATTGTAAGGAGTAAAGTGTTTCACATACTGTACAGGATAAAGTGTTCACCTATATGTATGACGGTGCAATGTTCCACCTATTTTAAGGAGTAAGTGTTCCATCTGGTACGGAGTAAGTGTTCACCTATAGGTAGGGAAGTGAAATGTTCACCTTTGTAAGGATTAACAGTGTTCACCTATATGTAAGGAGTATAAAGTGTTCATCTATATGTAGGGAGTGAAGTGTTCACCTATATGTAGGGAGTGAAGTGTTCACCTATATGTAGGGAGTGAAGTGTTCACCTATATGTAAGGAGTAAAGTGTTCACCTATATGTAAGGAGTGAAGTGTTCACATACTGTAAGGAGTAAAGTGTTCACCTATATGTAGGGAGTGAAATGTTCACCTATTGTAAGGAGTAAAGTGTTCATCTATATGTAAGGAATAAAGCGAGTGCTCATCAACGAGAGTAAGGTGAGCAAGGTTCTTGCTCTCAATTAGTTAGGATGATTAACTTTAACTGATTTCCATTCACTGTTACTTTCATATTGGGGCTCACATATACCCAGAAATGTGAAAACGGAAAAATGCATTCTACAACTTAGTAACAAGTCAGCTTCACACACCACACTTCCCTGTCAATTGAATTAATCATTTTTCTTTTTATTTTGCCATGCAGCTGTCACATTTTCTAAATTAAATTCCCATTGGGAACCCATATTTTGAAGTCCTGTGTACGAAAAGTGGTTTGTAGAAATTGTACTCTATGTGTGTGTCTGTGTGTGTCTCATCATAACCCAGAAGGGAAATAGCATGATTAAATTTAATATTTGTTTAGTTGCCATCAGCGGACCCCGAAATAAGGTTTTTGCTTAGAATTGGTGTACTGAACGTACCATTCTACTGATTGGACTGTTTAGTGGCTCGCGGTTTTCTTGAAAATGAATCCAACGATTTTCTTTAAATTCCAAATATTCTCTAAACACATGTAGGTTTATTCCTTTTTATCGGAAACATTTTTTCGAGATTTTCCATTGTTGGTGGTTTGTGTGGAGGGGGGAAGGCCTCTCAATGTTATTACACAATTATACACTCTATTAGCTATACAATATTAATTAGTATTCAAGGTTACCAAAATACAGAGATTAAAGAAAATCAGGTGAAGGAAAGTCCGTCTTTACTGAACTGCTATTTAGTACTGTGCAATGTTTACTTTCCTTAACTCTATCAAGAGGAAGTGTTGCGATCGTGTACAATTTTCGAAATTATGTGACTTCCGAAAAAAGGTTTTAGCGAATGGTGTGACTGTGTGTGGGTGTGTATGAATAAAATACCTCAAAAACGAAAAAGTCGCTGCAAGCTCAAACTAGGTACTCGGTTTTGATACTACCACCGCGTTTGACACAAATGGTTTCGGGCAAAATCCATCTACCGGAAGTGCGATTACTGAATTGTTCCAACGATTTTATTTAACCTTCATATACTACTTCTAATAATAATAATACCTTTGTTTTTAAGCAAGTTTTACATGTGAACAACACTAAAGTATTTATATCATTGATTAAAATCGTCAGCAGGAGATCGATCAACAGACAATCAAAACCAGGAAGGAAAAGAAATATTATAAAAAATAAAATACAATAAAGTAAAATTATAAATAATTAACAATGAATAGAAATTAAAATTAATTACTAGTGGGAGCCAATCATTATGCGAGTATATCAAATTTATCTAAAAAAAATCATTATACATAAAAAAATTAAATAAAATAAAAAGTACATCTGTTTGATAATAATGAGAAATAGTGAAACAAAAGCTAATTGAAATTAAATCAAACAGATTTCTTCATAATGAATTTAAAGGAAAAAGGAACCTGGAACGGCCAATATGCAGATTGTTGCTCCTCTACGATTATTGTACCGTCAATAAAATAAATGAATAAAGATACACTGATCATGTTTAAAGTGGACTGTATTTCGTATAAAAATAAAGGGAAGATGAACACACTTACAAATGATATAAGAAGATGAATAATGTTTGCATTTACTAGTGATTTTATATTATGTTTCTCTCTCGCCTGAACTGAGTAAAGAATGATGTGGCTGGAGCTGTGCCGGTGTCGTCCGTACTCACGTACCTCCGCTCTGGTACAGAAGATAACGTTGCTCGTCTTGATGATGGTATTCTGATGTAGAAAGTTTAAAGAGGATGGTGGTACCGCAAGTTCCACAATGGTTTAAAGTGTTGGCTGTACATAGGCTACAAAAAAAACCAAAAGTGAAATAAATTCAGCTAGGTAATGTGCGCACTAACAGAGTGACAGAGCAACTAACTGTTTGTTTTAGAATAACTCTTTGTTACGAAGTAAAAACATCGTAAGTTCAAAGTGCGGGCGAGCGAGAGATACGATCCACACACACTAGCGAGAGAATACAATGTTTATTTTGGACAGTTATATACGATTATTAAAATTTTAATTTTATTTTATTCACTCTCTTTACGGACGCTCCAGAACCCAACAACTAAAGACTGATAAACATAATGCAAAAAGAGTTCATTTAATTTAGATTAAATTCTTGAATAAGTTTGTAGTGGTAAGACCAGGCTTGACATACCTTACTAGTGATCTACAAAAGCTATTTAATAATATGATGAGGTGTGATCTAGATTCTAGATAACACAAAATATTTTCGAAATATTTGCGATAATAGGAAAACAATGGTGATCTGCTCACGGAGTGCAGTAACAATCATCTATTAAACAAATCCACAGCAAATATTATTGACAGAACGAACTATTTTTCTGAGCAAAGTACACATACTCACTTAAATCGCCGGAAAAGCGGCCACTTAATATAACAAAATCATGATTATCGCATAATTCCAGAAACCTGATATTTTACTGTTTAGGATAGTGTCTTTTGAATTTCTACACAATCGACATCTATGATTACATGTTAACAGATCTTCAGGAAGTGTCTGAGACTTGCCAGTAGCACATTTAGGTCACTAAATGGTAGTTCACATTTAGGAATAAATTTGAATGAAGAGTGGTCATCTAGAAAAGTAGATAAATTTAAAAAAAAAATTTCCTAGAAATTGCAATTTAGATAAACAGGAAGTATTACACATGACAATACTTTTAACTTAAATTAAATTTCTCTTATTCATTGTAAAATATACAAAATTATCTGGCAAACTAGATTTTATACCATATAATTGACACGGCATGCCTATAACACTTACTCCCTGGAACCCAACAAAGATTGTAATCAGTAAAATAGTTGCCATACAAATGGAAATTTTCTTGTGTAATAAAAGTCTCAATTAAATAAAAATATCAATATTTCTGATAAAGTTTAAAAATAAAACCACTAATTTTACCTTTTAACCGGATATATTATAACAAATCTGCGATAGACATTTTATTGAAGCAAAAACAGGTTTAGAATCCTTGGAAGTGAGCGGCGACTGACTTCTGCTGATCAGACCAGAAGTGAGTGTGAGAAACTTTTGATGAAGAGATCGCCGGCGAGGAGTTCTTCTGAAAAAAAAATCTGCAGAAAGCGAATCCGTACGAAGAGCACGTAGAAAATCAGAAAAATCAATTCCGAGAAGTTCAGACAATTTTTTTATTCCAATATCATTCACATAAATTAAGCCCTTCTCAAATGACCTTCAACAACAAGACGGTCATCAGTCAAGGCTATCCTTGTCCTTGATTTTCCATTCAGAATTTCTCTTCGGATGAGAAGTAATTTTGATCGGCTCGTAATTTCTGTAAAATCTTGCTGAATAATGCAGCCAGTATTTGTCAAACGTCTACAACATTTGAGGATGTCTGAGCTGTCCTCAAAACGCAAGAATGTGACCAACAGAGGTTTTTTCAGAAATTCTTGGCGATCCAAAGGAAGACATGCAAAAAATTTGGATTAATATTTACGTCCAAAACCTGATGACAGATGTCCAATAAGAGTTTCTGCAAATCATCAGTAAATTTGTAATAGAGGCCCTTGAAGATGAGATTATTATGCCTGGGCCGAGAATCGATTTCTTCAATGTTTTTTACAATTTTCTCATTAATTGACTTGTCAGATTCTAATAGAAATGATGACCACGAAAAGAAGCAGGCTGTCAAAGAAAATATCTAGATTTTAATAAGAAGTTAGATTCTCTTCTTTCAGGGCCAAAATCTTCTCGAAGAATTTTTATATCGTCCCTGGTAGCTAAAGAAGCAAGTTTAGAATCCAACATTTTCGTCATAACCTCAGCCAAAGACTCCAACTATTGAGACATTTGCATGTGACCAATTTCAGCATCATTATCCATTTCTTTTGATGCTTTTTGGCAGTTTGATGTGACAATGCTGAACTTGGGCCTAGAGGAAATGTTTGGAATGTTGGGGAATAAATAGGCATTTATTGTTTTTGACATACAAAACAAATAAGTACAGTTTATTATCTTTAATAACTAAAATGGTGCCGCTTCTTGATAGCAAGAACTAATATTATTATTATTAAACAATCTAGGCCACAGTACCTAGCGCATAGCGTCAAAACCGGTGCCCTGGTCGCTTGGCATTGCCTACATAGTAGGCAAGTTACCGCCCTGCCACGAGGTGGCGTACCTCTACATATCCGTCTACTCCTTCTTATAACCGCTACATCTCGAGCATACTCAACAAAGCCTTTAAAACTTTTTGCACTCTTTGTCAATTCTTTATAGTATTCCGGCCAGTTCTCTCCTCTTCTTATCAGCTTGAATTTCATATGGATTCTCGCCTCGTCGAGGAGAGGTCATCGGAAGAGAACATGGCACACTGTGTCCCGTGGACCGCCTTCACAATTTCGGGCATCTTTCAATCCCAGCTCAATCCCCATGGCTGAGAAATATTGTGTTACTGCTTGGGATAGCTTCAGCCATCGAATCGACAGCTGT
The DNA here is from genome assembly GCA_011037195.1 of Triatoma infestans. Taxonomy (NCBI): domain Eukaryota; kingdom Metazoa; phylum Arthropoda; class Insecta; order Hemiptera; family Reduviidae; genus Triatoma; species Triatoma infestans. Next base: position 79,283 of record JAAEAF010002747.1, on the reverse strand, counting down.
GATGCAGATTCGGGAAGAACTCATCGGCTGTTCTCAATTTCTCTGCTTCATCCTAGCGTCTTTGCCACTTCCCAATCTCGTACTCTCGAATCCTTTTCTTTGCAAAGGCAGGAGGCGTCTGGCAGGACAGCTCCTCAACATCAAGGACAAGCGTTCCCCATTCCTTAGAGGGCCCTCATCTCATCAAGCGGCAACACATAAATAATGCTTCCGTAATCCAACCTCGCGCGGATAAAAGCTTTGTAAAAGTTTAATAGATTTGGCGATCAGCTCTCCAAGAAGTCCCTTTTAATACTTTTATCGCATTGAGTTTCCTAATGCACCTCTGTTTTAAATCCTGTAGGTGCGAACGCCAACTTAATTTTGAATCGACGATAATTCCCAAGTATCTCACCTTGTCCAAACACGGAATAATTCTGCCTTCCAATTTGAGTTTCACTGCTGGCTGTTCTCTTCTAAATCTATGGAAATGCGTGCATGTGCTTTTGTTTGGATAGAAGTGGAGGCCATTCTTCTCTGCCCACCGTTCTAAATTATCTATGACGGTCTGTAGATTCTCTTCAGCTACTGAGAGACTTGGAGAACTACTGAATGTTACCAGATCGTCGGCATAGAGCATTCCTTCTACTGCTGGTTCTAAACAATTTATGATGTTATTTATTGCTATAAGAAACAGCGTAGGGCTTAATATACTGCCTTGAGGATTCCCGTTTTCTTGTATAAAAGGAGATGACAAGAAATTTCTAATCTGTACCCTAAATGTCCTGAGTTTTAGGAAATTCTGAATAAATATTGGCAGGTTTCCCTTTAAATCCCAGTAATACATCTGTTTAAGTATGCTATGTCTCCACACCATATCGAAAGCTTTTTCTATGTCGAAGAAAACTGCTATGAGATGGTGTTTTTTTCTGTAAGCGTTTTGGATGGCATCTTCAAGTATTACTAAAGGATCCATGGTGCCGTGGTTTCGCCTGAAACCAGTTTGCCGTTTACTTAGAATTTCATTAGATTCTAGGTACCATGTCAGTCGTCTACACCATTCTTTCTAATGTCTTACATAGACAGCTTGTTAAAGTCTATGACGATATGACTGGGGGTCTGTTTTATCTTTGCCTTCCTTTAAGATTGGTATAGTTATTGCGGCGCTCCAAGCTTTCGGAAATTTTTTGTTATTCCATATTTTATTGAAAAACCTCAGAATATATATTTTATTGTTACTTCTTAGGTTTTTTAAAATCTGTTGTGCACTTTGTCCGACCCTGGGGACGTATCTTTGGATCCGGACAAAGACGCTTCTAGTTCCCACAGTTTTAGTGGCACATTATAGGAGTGGTTATGATCTGTATCAAGGAAATCTATATAGTTTTGTTCTTCTTGCTTTTTATGGTCAGGAATTTCCGGCAATATCCACCTATCCTGGACACTTTTGCAAAAGTCTCGGCCAGTAATTCGGCTTTTCCTGCGTCATCAATTATGACGCGGCCATTTATGTTTAAACCAGGTATCTGGTTATTGGATCGAACCCCTATGATGGTCTTCACTTTTCTCCACACTTCGGAAGTTGGAGTAGATCGTGTGATGGTTGATATAAATTCTCGCCAGGATTCTCTTCTGCTTTCCTTTATTATCCTTCTGGCTTCAGATCTTAATATTTTGTATCTAGTGAAGTTTAATTCGGAAGGCTAGTTATGGAATCGTCTCAAAGCTTTTTTCCTATTTTTAATTGCAATTCTGCAGCGTTCGTTCCACCAAGGGGCGGGACAGTTATGTAAGTGTGCATTCGTTTTAGGGATTGATACTTCAGCGGCATCATTCAATACTTTGACTATATAGTCTAATTCGTCATCAATATTTGAAAAGCCATGTTCAATGAAATTGGCTAGAGAGGCAAATTTATCCCAATCTGCCCGTTTCAATGACCATCTAGGGACTAAAATTCATCGATATTTTGTAATTCATGGTTTATCAGTATAGGGAAATGATCACTTTCACAAAGATCATTATGAGCTTTCCAATCAAGAACTGGAAATAGTTGTGGAGAACAAAAGGCTAGATCGATGGCTGTGAGGGTACCGTTACTACTATTGAAATGGGTGAATTCTTGTTTATTAATTAATCGCAATGTTTTCTGTAATTTGAATTTCTTCGAGAATTCTTCCACGATGCCTCACATGGGTGGATCCCCATTGAATGTGGCGAGCATTGAAGTCACCTAAGATAATAAAAGGAGGTGATAATGCCCGAATTAACCTTAGCAATTCATTTTTGGTTATGTTAGCTGCCGGCGGTAGGCGGTATCGTAATTTTCGTGGGAGCATATACTGTTAAGCGAATCATCTGAATATTATCAGCAACGCTAGTAAATTTATCGCAATATACATCGTTTCTTCCTCAATGAGATCGGCCTGGTACTAAGTGGGACCGATACATGGGCCGATACCCCCGCCCAAAAACGGGAACCAAGTATTAGGGGTGTGTGTATGTGTTGTGTGTGTGTGTGTGTGTGTGTGTATGAATGTGAATGTGTTATGTGGCGTGGTATTGAGCTTGGGTTCCGTGGGTTTGCTATCCTCATTTTTCTGTGAGCCAGCCGTCCCTGCGTAGTCCTTATTACCAATTAATTCGGGTAATAACTAAGGCCTCAGCTAAGCTACAGTGGAGAAGGGTGGGGGTCTTCTTTTTCAAACAAAACGAAACCAAAAAAAAAAAAACCGGTTGAGCGCCACACTGTTATAAAGGATAAAAAAAAAAAAATTGAAATTAATAATAATGATATAATATCAAAGAGAAAAAAAGAAAAGAAAAATAAACTGGCGTTAACAGCGAACCGCCAAAAAGAAAAAAAAGATAGGTAGGAAAAAGACCAATGTGATATATCTAAATATATATTTATAAAATAGAAGTTAGAAATAATCTGAAAAGCTAAGAAAGAAAATCTGGTGTGAAACACTCACACAACTTTCTCTTACTCCAGTACTCAAAATTATAATTGACAAATTTTATAGTTAGTGTACCAAATTTAATGAAATTCGTCGAAAAGTGAAAACACTGTCCAGTAAAACTGTCCGGTTTACTAATTTCCTTGAAACTCGGAATTTGGGTCATATATTAATTTCTAGTTATTTCAATTTGGATGACAGAATTGTATAATCAACTGTGATAGCATTTAAAGAAAAACATAACCCCCCTCCCCCAAAAGTCCCCTTAAATGAATTTATCAGGGGAAAAGTTTCAAATAAAAGTTGTAGCTCTTATATGTATAGTTAACAACGCTGGTTTAAAGAAAATCGTTGGAGCCATTTTCGAGAAAATACCAGAAAACTGAAAATTATATTTCAGTAAAAACGCACTTCCGGTTATCTATTTTTTTTCAAACTCGGAATTTCAACAACATATTTAATTCTAATTAACATTATTTAGATGACAGAATTGTCTAATATACTGAAACAGCAGTTAAGATGAAAACCTAACCCACCCCTCCCCCAGAAGTGCCCTTCAATGCATTTTCCCGGAGAAATGTTTTCAAATAAAAGTTGTAGCTCTTTGTATGTGTGGTTGATGTTTAAAGTTTAAAGAAAATCGTCGGAGCCATTTTTGAGAAAATCGCAAAAAAGTAAAAAATCCAACTAGTAAAGTGGTACTTCCGGTTGAGGAATTTTGACAGATAACGTAGTGTCAGATCCCACGGTGATGCCTAAATGGAATATCAAGTTTTAACTTTCTACGGTTTTTCGTTTTTGAGCTATGCTGTTCACATACATACATACACACACACACACACACGGACACACGGACACACACACACACACACACACAGACCATTTGCTAAAACCCACTTTTTTGGACTCAGAGGACCTCAAAACGGATATTTCCGGAGAAAACTCGATATCGAAAATTTGACACGATTACAATACTTCCTTTTACTAGGATTAAGAGAAATGTACAATTATTGTTGCCTCAATAACTCTTATAGAGAAAAGTATCAATACATGAAACAAACAAAAAAAAAAAAATAAATAATTAACTGCAGTTAGGCGAAATATATATGTATATAGTACATCGATTTATTAAATTCTTAATTCAATTATTCTAAACGGTTAATAACCAGTTAAATCGGGGAAGTAAACCAATAAGAACATAAAATATGAAATATGGTAGTATTTACAAAACTGAATAAATTAAAATTAATTAACGTCCGCTCCTTCTTGCGGGAAAAGAACAAAAAGAAAATACAAAAATGAAGAAAAGTGTAGTAAATAAGAAAACAAAATAAACAAAACCTTCTAGGTGGTTTACTCTTCCCCCACTAGCTAAAAAAAAAAACTTGAGGCCCCGAACATTAGTTACGGACGGCAATGATGTGAACTCGTCTTTTAGAGAGAGAGAGAGAGGGCTAGGAATTTTTGCTGTTATAAATTTTACGATCGTATTTTTTTTCTTACGGCTAAATAAATGGCAATTTATAATATAAGTAAATGTTATATTTATATCTTTAAATGGTACTTGCGGTGCCGTTCTTCTGGTTGCTGAAGGATGAAAATACAGCTTCTCTTCCGCTCCACGCTTGAGGCGAAGTCGCTAGATCCCGTTAGGTGACCCTATTTGGCAGCAATCCCAGCTGTCCCTCAAATAGGCGCTTACGTTGTGGTGTACACCCTGATTGTCACACTTCACCCTTTTTCCTTAATGAAGTTATTTTTTTTTCCACAAGGAAAAGAAAATCCGGCAATCAGCCGTACATGGAGTCTATCTTGTCGGCGTGAATGCTACTCACACACTGCCCCACTTTTATTGTTAAGTTTAGAACTAGCACTGACCTATGGACTTTTTAGCTTATAACAATTGTTTCTGTAGTTACTACAGTCATGAAAATACTCTCTCCCTCTCTCACACCAAATACTCTCTCTCTCTAGTATTACTATCACCTTTTCTTTTTTTTTTTGTTACCCAAATAACCACCAGAACTGAACTGAATTAAAAATTACATAAAATTATATAATTCAACTAGATTTAACTATTTTTTTTTTCTTTTTATTCTATATTTTCTTATCTTATATTATTACCCGTTTCTCGGGTAATATCCTTTAGTCGCCTCTTACGACATCCTGGACTGGAGCAGGCCTATTCTGTCCCCGGACCTGCAGGGGCGTGAGGAGCTTTGAACTAATTTCAGAAGATTTGGCGTACAATCTCTTCCTCTGAGTGACTCCAATACAGTCGGCCAGCAGACATTGTCAAAGGCCCTAGCTATGTCGAGAAATACTGTGAGGACGTATTTGTGCCCACTGCCACGCACCAACTGAAGAAACTTCGATATCGCATCTGTCGTTGATCTTCCCGATACAAACCATTAGGACTGAAACTGATAAAGCTTTCCACTCTCATTATTATCAGTTTCTCCAGCAGTTTCCCAAAAACGGGTAGGAGTTGTATCAATCGATACGACTTTGCATTATCTATGGGCTTGTTCCCACCTTTATATATTACTTTGACAAGCCCTGTTTTCCATTGACTGGGAAAGTATCTCAGTCTCTGGCATCCATTGAAAAGGTCAAGCAGATACTGGCTTTAACATCCTCATTTTTCCGGTCAATTTCTCCATTTATCATATCCATTCCTGGAGCCTTTTTGTTCTTGATTTCGCCCATAACAAATTTCACATCGTATATATCAAACTCTGTTATGAAATCTGTCAGAGCAGGTGACTCGTAGGCCGCTTCGCGACGACTTTTTTGCAAATAAGTGTCGTCCAGAGGGTTATCCTCAGGGAGGACTACTTTCAACAAGTGCTTCGTTGACTCCCGCCAGGACCCGGCAATCGAAACTCCGTCTATATTTAGACTAGCTAGTATAAGGCCCTTATTATCTTATTTGCTTACACCTTGTAAACAATACCCCATGGATCTCTATTTCCTTCTGACTCCACGAACTCCCGCCAGCTTGAGGTCTTGGCTGATACACCGTCTTTTTATATTGCCTTCGGGCATCTCGATACTCATCTATATATCTTTTACAGGATTCATCATTCTGTTCCCGTTGGTATTTTCTTCGCTTGCCGGCTACTTCTTTTTTGGCTGCTGTTAGCTCCAGTCTCCAACAAGGAACACGGCGCGTGCGACTAGTGGGTATTTTCTTCAGCACCTACCAACTCACACACGCTATTGCCTCAGTCAGCTCCGTGACCGCTATATCGACTCTAGCAATGGTATCCCCTTGGGCATTTAGCGTGTCAACACTGCACTGTAGGAGGGTCTTATATCTTTCCCAATCTTAAATCTTTCCCAACTTTTGACTGAGAACCTTTCTAGACCCTCGTAGGTGGGACATGGCTTGGTGTCCCAGGCAACTTCGAAAAAGTATCACCCTGTGATCACCAGTCACCCAGTCTACCACCCTCCAATCATGTACCCCGTCAACAGCCGAAGCTGTGCACAAGGTGACATCCTGATTGTGTTAACGTTTTCAAATGTCCAGGCACGTTAAGGACACACCGATCATTAGAGACAATACACTCCTCGAAGTGTCTGCCTCTGTCATCTAGCATGTCATCGTGCTACATGGGTGACTATGCGTTATGTCAGCGGCCACAATTAATTTTTTTCCCCTGTTTTCTCTTAAGATCCGATTAAATGGATTATAGACGACGTTATGTCGCACGACGGCTGGCAGTACAGGCACACCAGCATCAGCTCAATGCCATTTGCAGTTAACAGCACACAGGCACAATGACTGGTGCTGTACTGAGGAAGACGCAATAGAATGATATCTGGATAGCACAGCGCAATAGCAGTCCATATTCATCCATCACGGGAAGCGTGAACGATACGATGCTGCAAACCCAGGCCCTTAACGATCGCTTTGAACGTGTAGGGCTCCTGGATTAATGCAACAGCCTTTTGAATAGATAAGATCCCTGGTCTCGGCCATTACTGTTTTAGAACGTTGCGCATTCAGCTGCAAAAACTCTCAGCCCTCTATCCGTAAAATTAAGGGCTTCTTCCATAAATTTGACGGTCAAAAGCGTTCAGGTATGCTGGGCATTTAGTGCTCTTCACAGAGTGGCTGAACGGCTTTCGGAATGCCTTACAGGCGGCACAAGCCGGGGCTTCGGCTTATTTGGGCATTTGTCATAACTATGTCCTTTAGTGGCACAGTGTCCGCAAATGAGATATGTCTCCTTGCAGTACTTCGCCACATGCCCATATATTGACACTTATAGCATCGTGACGCCTGATTATGGCCCATCACCTTACAGCGGCTCCACTCTATGGAAACCCTGCCACTACTTTAGAAGTTCCCTTCTTTAGAAGTTCGCGCATCTTTGGCATCTTCTACCCAATTTTGCGAAACGTTCTTGCTCTCACCTGTCTTTGCCTACACTCTAAAGGAGTCCTAGAAATCAGGTTTCGGCAATACCGATCCCAGATTTTGGTCATATATGGCTTTCATAATTCTTGCGTCGTCAAAGTCGCTCGCCACATCGAAAATTATCATTCTCGGAAGCCTTTTGTTTGGCAGCTCAGCCTGGAGACCAGTATATTAATGTAATAGAACCAAATATGAACAAAATAAAGTAAAAAATAAAATAATAAAAGAAAAAAATCAATAATAAAATAAAGTAGTTAATCGGTAGCCGCCAAATAGTGCAAAGTTAGTTCACCCTGTGATGGTGCGGGTGAAACGATGAGTTGGTTGCAGTGTTTACTGACAGATAAAAGTTTCCCCACGTCACCTTACACGAAACAATGTGGTGGATATTGCAACTGAGTTTCTTGAAATAAAATTAATGTTTTCTGATCAAATTTCAACACAAAAATACGCAGCTGTCAGTAAACAGAAAACAATTGTAAACAAAGTAATATTTCCGAAAAAAATTAAGGAAAAACCAGTTATGTTTAGAAAGTAACTAGTTAAACTGAGAGCAAACAAGAGCCTGCCAGAACATTACTCTCGACTTCCTATACTACCTACCCACATAAATACGTATCAGTTTAATTTGTAGCATTTTTCGAAAAAATTCATTTTTAGTAGTGGCACTAAATTTCAAATTTCATTCGAGTTCCTTCAGTGTTATTGTCACTGTCTTCTGGACTACAATGTAACTACATTGAAGTGACTACCTGAGCCAAGGTGCCTACCAGCATTTAACCTTACCTTCTTTCTATATTTACCTTAAAGTTCTGAAAAGAAATCCAATAAAAGAAAGTCCTGTCAGTTTGACCCCAGTTATTTTCGATTATGACACAAAAAAGAGGATTTCTTTTAATTTGTAGGACTAACTACACTTACACACATGTGTGTTTAAAATTATTTTCCATTCAGTTGATTTGACCGAGATTGTTGGGGAGTAGGCAGTGTAGCTTTATTCTCCTGCCTACACAATATTAAAGCTAACTAAATATTTGATAAAATTTCAAGTCAAAGAAACTTTGTCAAAATGATAACTATGTAAAGAAAAGTCGTTTGTCAGAGATATTTTTCGTGATAGCCTGCTTATTTTTGTGATCATCGACCGGTTTCGGGCGTTCGCCTATCATCAGGATGTTTTTGTCAAACAGTGTGATAACATAGACTTGCACTGAGCAAATTTAGTTGATACACTGGTTTTAAAATGTTTTTGTTAGGACCTAACTAGTTAAGAGGGGTGTTGGTACCTGAGCGGGAAAACAAATGTTTCGGTCTTTAAAAGGCACATTGTTCCCTTTAAAAATGGAAACATCCAACAAGTGAGGATGTGTAACTTAAACTACGTTTTTGAAGGAGATTTATTTTGACAATTATTTATCCATACTATCTTACTATTTTATTTATTTATAACAGAGTGAAAGAACACTGTGTCAGCCGTGGGCTACTCTAGAATAGTTACTGATAAAAAATGATAAAATACGAGCTGAATGATCGTATGATAGTATAGATAAATAAATATGTTGAACAATTAAATATTCAAATATGTTGAATAAGCAAGTTATTTTATAATTACGCATTCCATTCCACATTTTACCTTTCATAATTCACACACACCAACCAAGCACGCAAGTATGCTTAAATATGGGTTCTTCACCGCCTAAATATAACAAGTCTAAACGAACTTAAATACTGACTTTTATAAATATATCATTGAAAAAGTATATAAGTATGTTATCCAACCTTAATGTAACGTATACTCCACATTAACATTTTATTTTTTCGATCTGCATACATTATTCACATATATACAAACTTAAAAGCTGTTTTGATTCGTATGTACAGACTTGAAAACAAACAGATTTACAACTAAAACTAAAATCTGTTTGGTTTTAAAACTTAAAAACTATTTGGTTCAGGTGAGTTGTGTATGTTTATTACGTTTTTTATTTTTAGTGGGAAGATGGTTTTGAATAGTGGTTCACTCACGAATTTTGTCTGTTCGTATATAAGGTTTTGTGTCTTATGTTTCTATATTCAAGTTGCTCTAGTATGTCAAGTCGTCCTTTTTTGCTGGGTGTAATAATTTTATCGTGGTGGAGATGTTGTTCGTGTTTAAGTGACTAGCATAATTTGAGTCAATTTTGTTGTACTTGCATGATCTGATGTGTTCGGCAAATCCTTCCCTGATTTTTCTGCATATCTGGCCAACGTAAATGCCGCTACAGTATCCATAAACCCCACTGTTGTCACATACCTCAGTAAACTTGCCTAATTTATTGTTAGTTCTGAAGGCTGTCTTTAATGCCCAGTTATTTAAAAAAGTTCATGAGTTTGTCTGTGTAGTTTCCGATGTATGTGGCAAATTTGTCTGTTGTTTCTTTGTCGTTCCTATTCCAGTGGTGTGTTTCGTCTTTTATTATTTTAGTTAGACGCTGTGACAGTTTGTATGCTCGTGCTGTCGTGTAGTTTATCAGGGGTCTGATAGGAATGTTAGGTTTGTGTATTTTTGGAAGTGGTTTACAATGGGTGCTGCAGGATTCATGCATGTGTATTTTATGTATCCCGGGATGGAAAGTGTTGCTGTTTTTGTGTTGTTGGAACTGTTTTGTCGGGTCTTTCTTGAGTTGTGTGTATGTGTTGTTGTTTATAAATTCTAGTGTTTTTGTTGTGGTGGTATTTTATATTTGGTCTTTGTATTCCTCTGTATACACTTCATGTTTATCCATGATCTTTGTATTCTTCTGTAAGCCCTTCATGTTTATCCATGACCTTTGTATTATTCTGTATACCTTTCATGTTTGCCCATGATCTTGTATTATTCTGTATACCGTTCATGTTTAAAAAATGTTAACTGAAATTTGGAATTTAAGAGGTTGTGGTGGTAAACGCATCCTGAAGATGGGCGAACGCCCGAAACCGGTTGATGACCACAAAATGAAGCAGGCTACCATGGAAAATGTCTCTGATTCTAGTGTTTTGTTTATGAGTCGTTGTATGTCATGATTTTACATAGGGGAGGGTGAGGCTTGTTGTTACAAATTTCAGTTAACATTTTTTAAACATGGATAAATATGAACGGTATACAGAATAATACAAAGGTCATGGATAAACATGAAGTGTATATAGAGGAATACAAAGGTCATGGATAAACATGAAGTGTATATAGAGGAATACAAAGATCATGGATAAACATGAAGTGTATACAGAGGAATACAAAGGTCATGGATAAACATGAAGTGTATACAGAGGAATACAAAGGTCATGGATAAACATGAAGGGTATACAGAGGAATACAAAGGTCATGGATAAACATGAAGTGTATACAGAGGAATACAAAGGTCATGGATAAACATGAAGGGTATACAGAATAATACAAAGGTCATGGATAAACATAATAAAACAATTAACAAGTTATATAAACAAAATTATAAAACACAAAGGAATGGATGAAGATTAAAATTAAAAATTTCATTGATAAACTAATTAACAAGAAATGCAAATACTGGGGTTTCAGTGGGAGACTTGGTGAAAATCGATGTTACACCCACACTGAAACAGACTTCTTCAGGATAGATGTTGATTCGAGTTGTGGACCAATTCTGGCAAGGATCACAGTGGATAGTTGTAAAGTTGAGCAATAGAGAGGCGAGGTCTTCCTCTCCACTTTGCACATAAATGGACGTAGTCATGGGTGGAGCCTATTACTCTTTCCTTCGAATAGTTGTCGTCATTATCATTGTTGAAAAAGAGCGGTTCCACTGAAAGTGAAAGAAACGCTGGTATCAAAACGCCCATTGCTTACCACCCATTGCTCACTCTTACAGGGTACTAAGGCAGATACAAGCACCCAGCTTACACTGGATTCGAATGATAACATTAGAAGATTGTTTATCAGGCTCCAGTGTTTTGGAGAAACTTGAAAAGTTCATTTAGTTTACTAAATGAATTGGTCTCAAAGATCTGGCTCTAGAATATATTCAACATTCTTCTATAAAATGGCGTGAAGTTTCATTGTCTTCACTAAAATCAGAAGAAAACCAGATTAATGGGTAAAGCCAAATTTAAAACATGAAACGTCAGTATAGCATGTCACTCAAAATCGGGCTAGCTGGCGTAACGTTGAGTTATATGCCGTTCTTGTGAAATCAAAAGAATCTCCTTGGCAAGTGTGCAAGAATTCAGCACTGTTTCCAAAGTTCTTTTAAAACCCACTAATCTTCAATGGTAATAAGATTAAGAGTTATCCGATTGCGGAATCATCAGTGAGGTCCGAGTCACCATTTGCACAGCTTGTTGTCAATGATACAATTTTGTTCTCAAACCCCGCCTACTACTTCTACAAGCCAATCACGTGCAGGATGGAGGTAAAGTAGGCTTCAGTTCTGTAGGCTGTTGCTATTGTTTTCTTTTACTACCATCCACTGCGACCTGGACAAACCTATAGCAGTTGTCGGCATTAACAAATCTCTGATGCTGTCTTAACCAGAATACCTCCCTGTGTTACCCTACAAAGTCTCAATTCAAAATAGATCTTTGTTAGAATTGACTAAATATCACAGTTGAAATACCAACGAAATATCAAATTTGGTAAATACGAGTTAAATTTGGTGTATGTATTACGAGATATATTTAAATTTGATATACGTATGTAATGAGATTGGAACAAGCGAAAACCAACTCTTGTACTATTTAGTAGGCAGTTTAATTATAAAAAGTTGTCAGACCCGTTACAAATGCAAGAAAAAGTTACAGATCAGCCATCGTGGCATACTTGCTTGTTATCTGGTGAAAACTCTTGTATATCTGATTACTTCTTGATACATAACTAATATAACCATCGTTTTTATCTTTAAGGAATATCCCTTAATAACTCCTGGAGTCCTCTTGGCTTAACTTCTCTTAAGTGTAGTTAAGATATTATGGTAGTTGTCTTGACACTGTTCGGCGAGCCGCCTGTTTTGGTGGTGAAATTATCTGACTCTTGACGCGCTCTTGAGTAATTGTACATATGGATTCCACTTCACCACTAACATAACCTTCTAGTCTATCTGGGCTTCACTCAGAATATTAACAAAATGAGTATGATGTTCACCTGAAACGTAAGGCAGTGTGACGTTGATGCCATTATTGTTTGTTGCTTCAATTTAAATCTTTATATCTTCAAACGTTGGGTGTAGGGTTTATGGTTATTGAAATAAACCATACTTCCCCTTTTCAGCCAAATTTCTATTCAACTCTCTCAGGGCAAATTCTAACAACATTCACACAATAGCATAATAAAACAAAAATCTGGTGTGAAACACTCACACGATATTCTAATTAATACAATAAATTGCAACGTTAAATGTTTGGACTGGCCATTAAAATGGTGATAGGGATATTATTGTATACCTGAGCGGCCTTATGTGGAGCGCTCTATGTCCAAATCAATAAGCTTGTGCAATTCCAAAGGACCAAAACCCCCTCTAAAATCAATTTCTTCAAAAAAATATTTCAATAAAAGTGATACTTTATTCTTTGCAGCAAGCAATCCAAAAATTTCAAATACCTATTCAGTAAAATCGCACTTCTGCTTAACCGACTATCTTCAAATTTGAAATTTTCTCAATGCTACTAATCTGTATTAATATTATGTAGCTGGAAAAACCATATATTCTACGTCCCTAGGTACTTTAGAGGAAAACGTAACGCTAGTGATCCCCCCAAAAAATCAATTTATTCGGGAAAATATTTCAAATAAAAGTGAGAGGTATTTATGTGTATAGATAGTATACAGTGATAGGTATTTATGTGTATAGATAGTATACAGTGAGAGGTATTTATGTGTATAGATCGTATACAGTGATAGGTATTTATGTGTATAGATAGTATACAGTGAGAGGTATTTATGTGTATAGATAGTATACAGTGAGAGGTATTTATGTGTATAGATAGTATACAGTGATAGGTATTTATGTGTATAGA